>JAQGBD010001824.1:0-12979 GCA_034698165.1 Punctoribates punctum | reverse complement strand
CACACACACACACACACACACACACACACTCAGGGAGAGAGTGAGAGAGAGGGAAAGAGTATTCAAAGGATGGATTGAAAGCACTGGTTGTAGGAAATTAATGTTTTATTAAGGGATAAATTGATTGTAGAAACGGATAATTTTGTTGATAAAAATAATTTTTGTCTATTCTCTGGCAGTTAGGGCTCAAAGAGTTAAATATGAAACCAAACTAACAGTTCATTAATTCTTAGTTTTTGCATATTTTTCGCACTAATGTGCGAAATGATAAGCGAAATATTGTGTGTAAAACAGATAAACACTTTTGTAGAGAAACTCCTGTTTTTCTCTGAATTAGATTCCAGTCAAATGCCAGTCGATTAATAGACTGAAATCAAATCTGGTAATAATCTTGCACATCAATGAATTTTCATATATTAATTAATGGCGTTTTACTAATGCACTAATTGCCCGATCATTTCAAATGAAATATTCAATAAAAGTATTGAACAAAATTTCAAAAAATTATCGTTTAATCCTTCACTAGTTTCTAATGCTTTCATTCAACTGATTACAAATTAATGGATGCTTTAATAATTTATCTTGGCACTATCGCCCATTTTTCGATCAGGTTATTAACCAGCAGATTTTATAAATGCTTATTTGATTTCCAAAGTTTAATTCAACTATCTTGAGTTAAAACATCTAATCACTAGACATAATGATCTTGCAATCGATTCTTTAGCTCTGAAAAATCAGCTTGGTCATATTTACCTGTGTCGGACATTGTTAAGGAAGATGTTATTAAAAGTTTAAATTTGAAATCTTTCGTAAAAAATAGGTTTTCCACAGAGAATAAGACAATTAGAAAGAGAAGTGAATCCTGTGATTCTTTAGCGAGCACTGGATAAAGGATAAACGAGCACAATTTCTGTGAAAAGCTTTCTTCACTACATAACAAACGTGTGCTGCAGTTAAAGCTTTTCGTGACTCAGCCCCGGAGTGGTATAGAAATGGCAAAAACGTTTTGCAATCACAAGAAGAGCAGCAAAAAAGATAACAAACTATTGATTCATACCTTGGAAATGATAAAGAGTGTTGAACGCACCCGTTTGGAGCAAATTCCACCAAAAAGTGTTAAACATCTTTTAGAAAAACTTTTGTTTCAACAGAAATGAGTGGAAAACTATAAAAACTGTTTATTACTTTCTATTTGAATGATTGTATCGTTTTTTTTGGGAAACTTTGTCGAAATTTTTAGACTCAAATTCACAGAACAAATAAATGGGCGAAAAATTTCAATGAATATAATAATCGGTTTCGATAGTTGTCTGACAACTGACTGACAATTGATTCCAAACAAAATTAACAAATATTGTCAGACAGTCAGTGAAAAGAGAGACAGAGTTTGAGTCAAATATTTTCAGTGATTGAATTGAAAGCAAAAGAGTTGACTGAATGCGAGAAACAGAAGAGATTCACACAATTTGTGGACTAATTCGGTGTTTGCTCTGAAAAAAGCAAACTCTGGAAAAGTTGATTCCGATTCACACATATTATTAGTATTATTATTATATTTAGAGCTTATATTCGTTTTGTCTATTAGGAGAAGAATCTATTGTTTATCGTCATTTGATTATACAATGGGAGCACTCCCGACACTAGAGGGACAGCCACTGGAACAGACCCATTGAGTACAGTGTCATACAAATAGAAAGGCGTCCAATCAGAGGCTCAGATTTTGACGAAACAATAGGTCTTTCCGTCTAATCATAATATTATACATATATTTATTATGGATAGAAATTTATGCGCGAATATTAACAATAATATTCATTATATAATAATAATAATAATTTTGATGATAATAATAATAATCCATTATTTATTGTAAGGCAGTTCGTTTTGGGATTTGTTTGACTCCACACTTAACTAAACCGTTTGATAGCTTAAAATAATAATATTATTAAAGGAAAAGTTTAATAGATAAATATATACCCAATAATATATTTATATATATGATATACTTTTAGGTATTAATCATTTTTCTCTCTCCGTATCACAAGTTTGCAGTCAAACAACAAATCTATTTCTCTATTCTCTTCACAAAAATGGATTTTCAAATCCAAAACTGTTTATTAAAATATTTAAATGATTTTTCACTGAGAATTCGTACTGAAATTAATTAATGAAATGAATATTAACTTAATTTTTCGCCAAAAATAATTGTTTTCCACCAGAAATCAGTTCTGTATATCAAACGGAGATTCCGTTCACTATTTCACAGGAGTTTTGCAGTAATTTCCAAAACTATAGATAACTTTTTGGAGTGAAAACCAATACATGAGTTGAAAATTCATAAGAATTTTTTGCTTCAAATACTCAGGCATTCAATTCAGACAATAATCAAACGTTTGGTACAAAAATATTTTGTTCCGATTGTCCGAAAAATGTATGTTTGAAAAGATGTTATGAAATTTGAAATATGTTTCATTTGATAGGCTATGGGAAGGAGTGGTTTCTCTCTGAGCTCTTGGCAACTCTGTTGGGTAATTGCAGAGACATATAGGAACTGATTTGATGGAAATTCAGGTGAATTTCAATTTTCGAGACATTGTTTTTGAAGGAAATAATCAAAATTATAGATAAAGTAATAGTTTTACAGAAATTCAATTATAAACAAATCAGTTGAAAAAGTGAACAAAACAATAGAGATGTGAAGAAAAGCATATTTTAGTTTTCAATCAGCACTTCTTCATATACTGTGCCCTCAGTTTCTGCCGGATGTGACCAAAATTGTTATTCAAATTAGTTTTTGGCGAAAATCAAATCAAAATTGATTTCAATTTTGGAAAAATGAAATCACATTTCAGATGAAAATCAGAATAAAAACTAAAAATAACTTTTGAAACGAAGAAAACAATTTTGGATTTCAAAGAACTAATTTATGTCAAATGAAAAGCAGGTATAATATGAAGATCACCATGCTAACATGATTTTGTGCAAAGGTAGAGGAATTTCTTCAGCAATTTATTGATAATCCATCTTTTTATGAATTCCCTTGCTCATTTTTAGAATTTATAAGATTAAAAGGTTTTCAGATTTTAAAGCAATTAAAAAGATTAATTTATATCAAGATATTCCACACTATTTGAGAATATATTCAAATAACAATAAATTGAGTATTTATATAAATAACAAGGTGATTAGCGTCACGAAATTCGGATCAATATTAATCAAGGTGAAGTTTAAAATTTTTAATTTTTGAATATCCATAATTTAGGATATTATCAAGATAAGTACAAGTATAAGAGCAAGATACTCAAGTTTATAAAATATGGTGTGCGCCCAGGGTGAAAATATTATACTAAATAATCGTAATTCAAAAATATGATATTGAAATCGACAATATTTACTTGAAAATACTCCAGGGTAATTATTATACCATAAAAACTGAACTGACTTTATAAGAAATCACAAACGATATCCACTTAACTCGATTTGAAAATATAATATTTATGATTAAGGCTTATAAACCGGATCTTTTTGAGACATCATTCCTCTCAATAGACGAGTTTTATAAATGATTAAAATCTTAACGGATTTGAAATTATTGATCGAAAACGAAATTAATTAAAATAATTGCCTAAAATGTGATGGATATTGAAAACAATCAACTTTTCAACTAAGTCTTCACCAGAGATGAGCTTGGTCGGAAAACTAAAGAGAAGGTCACAGGGAAGGGCCTAATGCTAAACTTTCTAATCTACGAGAGCCGGGAGGGGCGTTAATTCCAAAATTTTGGGCCTATTGAGTAAAATGAATTGGCCATTTGCCAAGCTCATCCCGGTCTTCATAAAATCTAAAGAAAACTTTAAATTTAACAAGATAAAACAGATTACAAGAATCAAAAACCAAAAATATAATAAATAATTCGTAAACCAATGGGCGATACATCACTTGTTTAAGTGTGGATATCATCGAAAAGACTAGAAAAGTGGTGAAACAGTTGAGAACACAAAAGATTAACTTATAGTGGAATATAAGTCATATAAAGCAAAGGGATGGCCAGAAATGCATTTTTATTTCAGCCGATAGTCTTTTCTAATATCAAACAAAAAGTTTTTAACCACAGAAAAAAATGCATCGACTTTTAGAGTAGGCTTTGGTTTCTCACTAAAAAACTTTGTATTCTATTGTATACCAAAGCAATTGCTTTATGGCATCAATACTCTAATGCTGTGCTCTGGAAGGGCAGGAGAGAAAGAGAGAGAGAGAGAGAGAGAGAGAAAGAGAGAGAGAGAGAGAGAGAGAGAGACCACTACTGACTGACAGTTAGAGTGGAAGGGCATAAAAATAGCGTTTGCTTTAGAAAATGAATTATTGAAAACAATTTTTCAACACAACTATTACCACATATTGGAGGAACACATTCTTCTGAAAAGTGTTTGTTTGCAGAGGAAAGGCATAGAAAATTCCACGTAATATAACAGATAATAATACAGTAATAATAGCCGATAGTAAGTGAAGGCGCTCTCAATCTATTGGATGCTCTTTAGCTCGGGATAGGACTCAGACTACTGTTGAGTGAGTAATACAACTGTTTAGACACCGCGATAGCCATTAATCAATTGCTGGTCTAAACACTGCCAACAAATATTTGACAAATATTTTTCAAAAGCCAAGAGAAGAATATTTTTGTGTAAAACTATTTCAATGGAAAAATATTGTAACGAAAAATAAAATTTTCATTTATTTCTATTATATTATAGGTTCACATATTTTAATGAATTTTCCGATAAGTTTTCATTTGAAGTGTTCGAAGAATTTCTGAATTCACTCGGATTCAAATATTTTTGGAATTTTAAGTAAACTTGTATATCAAAATCATTTTTCAACAATGTCAAATTTAGAATCATCAGTCAAATACCATGCACATTATAGCATTTTCGTGGAATTCGCAGACTTTGAAATTACATACAGAATGCAATAGAAATCGATTTTGCAAGGATCATATTCTGGGAATAATGTTTCAATTGTGAGACAATAGGTGTCGCCTCCTTTTCCTACAGCGAGGAAAGGGATATTCACTTTCTGGTTATAACACGGGGTGGAGTATAGTGAATAATTAACCCAGATTGATTGTCATTTAACAAGCTTAATTAAGAGAATACAAGTGTATAACTCTTTCCAATAGAATCAAATGAAATAAAAGCCTTAATGAACTTTCAAGTAAGCTTGCACAATAGAATCTTCTGGAAATAGTTTGCCAATGGATTTACCTTGTTTGTTTAACAAGGTACATGTCTCATTTATCTTTTGTCACAAGTTGCGCAAGATCAATTTGGCGGAAATAATCCTGTTTCCAAAGTTAACAAGATTATCAACTTTCATCCGCATTGCAGTATCACTCCCGGATGAACCTGGATAATTAGTTGCTAATAAATTTGACTCAACATAAGCGGTAAACTTGGAAAAAAAAATATTTGCCAAATACACGGGTAATTTATTCTGAAATAGGGACTGACGTGACGGCGCAACACATGAAGGCATTAGTGTTAAGGATATTTTGTTTTCCGAGAAAAAAGAGTTCAAAACTTTGCTTTTCTTAATGATTGCAAAGAATATAATTAACAAATTCGTGGGGGAAATGACTCTACGCTCGGATAACATTTGCAAAATTATTGGAAAATGTGTTGGCTTTGGCTCACCCTTAACACCGGTGGGATCGGGAGAGTGCAGTGTTCTCCTATCACATGATGGCGAACGCATCGATTGGCCACAAGACTGACCTATAATGGAATGGATTAGACCAGAGTTTGAGTGAAAAAACTAGATTTAAGGCATTTTTCTAATGAATAACCGTTTGGAGGACTGCCGGGAAACGATAGATTCGAAGCGCTTGTCATTGTCTCGTCCTCTGGATAGGGAGCGGACATCAGTTGCTGTCCACTACTCGCTGGCAACAGATTCTGATGACATAAACCAATATTTGTCTCATTTGATGACTCTTTAGTAGACATGTAGGCGTTTGGCGGCGAATGGCTTGACGTCGAAGACATCGTCTCAGACATTGATTTCTGATATTTACAGTCAAAGAATTTACGTTCCGGTGCTTTGGTTTTGAATGCAGAGAATGAGTCCGTTTGAGGCGAACCCACATATTGTTGCTGTAAATGGGCTTTAATTATGCGATTCTGAGGACTCGTCTCCAGACAACAACTGCCCTTAGCATAAGTCGGCTCTTCGTCTTTGACCAATTGCCTGACCCCAGCTATCGAGGAGTGGGCCATCAGTCTCTGGCCAATGGCCGCCTCGTGTGATACTTGTGCTAAGTGGGGGACCATTGGTGTGATTATAGAACTGGAGCCCAGTCTGTGATCTGGATTATGGTAACTGTTCTGCTGATTGTCTTTACATAACTCGTCTTCGGTGTCATCACTGGAATCGCTGTCATCGTCGTCATCGTCATCATCGGTGTCTATACTCTGACACTCTTCGAGATGTCTGTCGGCTGTCGGCGGAAGCGATTTGTTTGAGGATTGTATGAATGCATTGCATTGTTCTTCGATTTTCATCAGATTTTCCATTTCATCGAAATTTGTTTGACTTTTATTCGGCTCTAAATCTGTTTCATTGTTTTGATTATTTGAGTCTTCGATCGTTTGGTCAGTGCTTTCGTTGACCGTTGAAACAGAGGCCCGACTTTCAGCGGGACTGTTGACGTTGTGGTCACTAATTTCTGGCGTAACTGGAGGTGAGTGCTGTGGACTCGTCTCCGATAGACTACCACAAGAACTGGAGGTAGCGCTAAGAGTGACGACATCTTTCCAGGCACTGGCAGCACAGTCGCTGGCATTCTTCCCCGCCTTTTCAGACTCTTTCTTAGCGAACAGGTCCTCAAACATGGGTTTATCTGCTTCTTCGATATCTTCAGTGTCTGTTTCCTCGGTGTTGACATCGATATCTCCGGTGAGGCTTCTGAGGGCGGCCTCCGCTTCCTGAATACGCTTTGTGTCCTCATCCATGCCCTCCATTTGTTGTTGGATTTCGCCATAAATCTCATCCGATTTGTTCGAATCATTAGAATAGTTGTCAATAATTGGTTCGAAAGCCTTTGGTTTCTGAGCGGATCTGGACTTTGTTTTTGTCAATTTCTGAGTACTTTTCAGTTGAGGTTTAGAACTGTTATCACTTTTGTCTTTGTTTTTCGTCGCTTTGGTGGCCGTCTTATTAGTGGCCGTCGAAGGGCTGACAGTGGCTGAGAGGCCCTGTTTTCCACAATTATTATCCTTTAATCGTTTCTGTTGTTGATTACTAGTTGTCGGACGTGACAGACGTGTCGCCGGACAGTCATTATCGTCACTCCTATTAGTATTAGTTTTATTACTATTACTGCTAATGTTTGGCGACTTTTTTGTTGTATTCTTATTATTGTTATTATTATTATTTGATTTATTCAATTGTTTTGATTTATTCGTATTTAAAGTATTTGTGTTAAGAGTTTTTGTCTGATTCTTATTTTTATTTGATTGCACTTTAGAGGTGGTGGGAGCTGTGGTGGCACTGCCTGCGCCACTGGTCTTAGCTCTGGTAGGCCTGAGATTGGCTGATGACAGCACATCACTGGTCTCGGCTACCGATTCATTAGACACTAAGCTTTTGCCTCTTTTGGTGGCTGTGTTTGTCGATCGCTGAGGACTTTGACTCGTGTTTGACGACTGTATGTCTGCCTGTTTTCGTTTGGCCATAGCTTTTGACCATCAATTTGAGAGCACCTATCGATTGGAGCCAAAGACAAACAAAAATATAAATTATTTGGAATTGTTTTTCATCAAAAAATGGAGAAAAAAAATATTTTCCTCGATAGCAGTGAATCAAATATCCACTGAATTGTTGGCAAACTTTAAGCAACTGATAGGCAATCAGTGATATTAACTCACGTTTCGCTTCAGATATGACTTTCCTCTGGACTTCAGATCGAACTCATCATTGAATTGACTGACCAGAGCCTCATCGGTAGATCACATACTTATTTATCTGAATAAATGATAAGAATATATAAATCAATAAATAATTGAATTATATTTTTTTCCACAAAATTTGTTAAAAAAAACCACTAATTCGATGAAAAATTGCCAAAAATTTCGGTGAAGTTTGAAAACTATTCAAAAGAGGAAAACAAAAGAATTTCATATTTTCCTCAAATTTTTGATTAGATCGGAATGTTTTAAGCCTTTTCTTAATAGGAAAGTCAATAAACCAAGAGATTCTCTTCAGAATTTGAGCGACTCTTTAGAAATAAGGGCCGAAAATAAGTGTAATGTAATCTAAATATAGATGACTTGAATTCCATGTTCTGTAAGAATGCCTTTTAATTAGTGATGAATCGATATTTTTCATCAAAAAATATTTTCATTAATAATTCTTAAGTTTCAGTCGTATCCCTCTATCCCTCTCCTCTCTAAAGGCAAAGAATTTGTTTCATTAAAATATAACAAATAGTGGTAAACAAGAGAAAAGTCGACAAAATTTCAAATTATCGGCGAATAGTCTTCTGTAGGGAAAGGAAAGGGAAGAAAAGGGATCTTCAAAAACAAATTTCGAGTTTCAAATTTGATCTTTAGTTGTGATGTCGAAAGACTTCGATTTCGATTTTATTGAATGACTGGCCTCTCATTTACTAAATGTATTGAACAGAGCACTGGAATTATAGTAATGTCTGTGGGGTTACATAAAAAAGGACTCTGAAGGCTGAGAAGATGGAGCAGATGATAAGCGAGAGGTTGGTTCTGAAGGCACCTACACTGACAGTGACTGATTATCGCCAGCACTGAACGCAACGGTCTATGGGACTGGAAATGTATGGCCAACACAGAGAAATAACTGGCGATATGAGAACAGTCGGCGCACAAATACACACACCATTACATTGGAAGGCACCGATAGGTTTGCCCGTTTGTGCCGTTCATTTGGAGACACATTACTATGAGAGCTGTGCTCTGAGCTCTGAATAAGAGGGATTGCATTGATTTGAGAGGCATTGCAGAGACACGAAGACGAAGAAGAATAATAAAAAACTTAAGAATAGATATAATGATGTGAGTAATCTCACAAAAGTCCTCTATGGCTGTGCGGTCTTATATGCGGTCCCATTGAGTGAGGAAAGGAAGAAAAAAATCAGAATTTTTTTCTCTGGACTCAGAATACTTTCAAATACAGCAGTTTTTTATTATTCGTGCAAAACTCAGTTCAAAACCTCAAGGATTCAGTGGTTTCGGGAATTCTTGAGTTTCAAGACTTAATTCAATTTAAATCCAAAAAATTATATCAAATAACGAATTCATTTGGAAAATAAAATAACAAAAATTAAAAGAATAACAAAGTTTTAGAAAAATAACAATATTTCTGTGTATTTAAGCTCCAAATAACTCTTTTAAAGCTTAGAATATAATAAATTGTGCTGTGCTTGGGATGGACTAGTCATAAATCCTGGCTTATTTTTGGATCAATAGAATTGCCTTGAACAAAATTCAAGAACTCGACAGAATTTCAATTATTTATGTCAGTTGTCTTCGAATTTCAAGTTTAAAATTTCAAATTTATTTTTGATCACTAATTAGTGTTTAATTTAACACTAATTAGAAATCAAAGACAAAATTCGCTCGTTTTGAGACAATTAATTTGGATTTTGACCTTGCTAACTTGAGAGATCTTGGCACTCAGTGGTTGAGAACAATAGATTCAAAGTATATTAAAAACAGTTAAGAGAACAGAATGAGAATTGATTGAAGAAAACATGGGATTTGACTAAAAGTTTTATTTTTCTGCTCGAATCAAAAGAGAACTGAAAAAAAAGTTTTCCTTATATTTGATTTGGTTTTGAAAAAACAAAACCAAAAGACAAATGATTTATGGCTTTTGAATATCTGAGTTGACAATAGTTTTGGTCAATCGAATTAGATTCCGGATTAGTTTGAATTTGAAGAGAAAACTCAGCCATCATTCCCGATATCATTCATCAGGGAAAGTCAATCCACATATTTCTGTCGACAATTCGTGGCTTTTGATTCTATTTAAAATTTATAATCTAGTTAAAACTGGAACGGAGCGAATATTTACTCTAACCCACAGCCCATACATATTCCACTGCAGTGCTGATAAATGAAAAATAAAACAACAAGGTGCTTTGTGTGCTTATTCTAATTGATTGCAAATAACCTTTTGAAATAGAATTCGAGCAAGCACAATCAATAGCATAATCTAAAGGTAATACTTGATTGACGTCATAGAAGAAAACAAAATTAAGTTTATTATTCAGGAATATTAAGCATGGACATTCTTTAAAATAAATTTAGAGCGTTTATGGCTAATTTAAAATATTACCAGCATCAATTATTTCGTTTACGAGACTGATTTAAAATTCACAAATGCTATAAAATTTATTATATTCAAAAATCCGGATCAACTTTTCGCACAGAATTTTTAGCAAGCACATTAAAATTGTTCATTAAAATGCTAATTCAGGTTTGAAATTGGCATTTGAAAAATAATAGAGCATCAAGGTTAATTACAATCTTTCAAATTAGTTTTTAGGAAGAAATCGATTTTTGATTTCAAGTTCATTTAGAGTCGGATTAGACATAAATTTATTGACATTTTGTGCCAAAAAAGGAAAATAACAGAAAAAATGAGACATTCTTTTGGTGAGAATTTCTCAATCAAATGAAGTGCTGTGCAGTTAGTCTTCAACCGGTGCCAAATGGCAACCACTTAAGGCCTGATCATAAAAGGGAGGCAGTGGTTAATGAGGCACCGCATATAGAGGTGATAATATAGAAAAGTTGTCAGAACTCTGAGAGAAAGGGAGAGAATCGAGAGGAGAGGGATAGACATGTGTGTAATATATAGTGTAATATCGGTGGCGATCGAAAAGTGTATTCCAAAGACAGTTATAAATTGCACGCAATCGCCGACAACACTGAAAAACAGTTGAGGCATCCCTTTAGGTACGGCATAAACACTTCCAACAGCTCAGAGCACAGGATCTGAAGCCGAGAGCATATAAAACGGGATGCGGAGGGAATACAAGATTTTTCAGGCAATGACTAAAGTGTGAGAAAAGATTGAGAGAAACAATTGAAATAATGAGAGGCAGAGAAGGAGAGGGAGTGGGAGAGGGAGAGAGAGACCGGCAAACAGGACCAGGGAATCATATCTCGGCTACGGTTGAGCTGTCCTTCTCTCTCTTCCTATTGAGTGCACTGTCTTTTATTTGGCACAGAATATAATCGAGCGAAAGCTTCTCTCGACTATGAGGTCCAAAAGGGGAAAACATTAAATTTCTGCACATTTAATGCAAAGGGGATATCCACACCTCGTAGTCATGGAAACTGGAATTCACTCTATCGACGGATTAAAGCTCCCAAAAGACTTATGATAGAAGACAAGAGAGCGGAGAGAGAGAGGGACAGAGAGAGAGAGAGAGAGAGAGAGAGAGAGAGAGAGAGAACTGATTCATAAGTTTTATAGATTTTCAAAAATATTTATTTATTGAAATATATTTATTATTAGTGTCTATGAGTTTGTGGAGACTCTCAACGATTTGCTGAGAAAACTATTTGAACGAAAATATTTTGAGTCGATATGAAATCCAAGAATTGTTTTTCGAAATAAAACTAATTCCGTGAAATGAAATGCGATTTAATGCTAAGAACCGATTTTGATGGAAAATATCGGTCACTCCACTAATGATAAAGTATTTATCAATTGATGAGAAATAAATTTCTGATAACTATTTTTGGAGGCATTTCTATTCTGTTCAGTCTGTGAGAGTCGATCCCTTCTCAAACACAGACAATTCTGGTGGGGCTAAAGTGGTATATATCCAGAATAAAATAGAATAAATCCCATTTTGATCCAGAATAGGATCAAGTTCTGAATCAGAGCAAAATATCGGAAGATTCGCAACAATTCAATAGCAGAGGGAAAACCTGCGCTCAGAATATAACTGCAATATAAATAAAAAGTCGCACAGAATAAACAGCTGACAGAATATACAAACAGAAGGGAAGAAAACTAAAGAAATGTTTTGTAAAATAGCGTCGGAAAGGAGTGAAAAATAGTGACTGAGTGCGGGCACAGCCAACAAATGTATAGTCTCTATGATATAGTGATTAATAGCGATCAATCATTTAGGAGCCAAATATTATTAATAAACCGATCGATAGATTGGCACAGATTGGGGCACAGAATGAGAAAACAGTGCGAATTGTATATCACTTTCAATGCGAAGATATTAGACCAGAGCTCACACTTGATATGTATTCTCTCTCTCCCTATCCCTTACTTCGTCATCAAAATCCTTTTTACGTGGACTGGAATCTAAGTTTTGGCCAAATATTTAATTTTGAAGAGAAATTCGTCAAAAATTTTCAATCAATTAATTAATTCAGTTTCGAAATCTTTGGCCAAAATTAATAAAATTTTCAATTGAGAGCACAGCATAAGAATTACGTAAATACTAATTATTTTTGGAAACACTGATTATATTTGAGGAATGGCTTTCTATCTCTCTTTTCAAAGATTAAATTTTAATTAAATTAAATATTTTTCGAGTCAATAATAATTTGAATTTAAATAGAAAACTGAGAAATAATATTAAATATAAATACGAAGAGAAATCTATTCGACTAATTCATAGATGAGTTTTCGGGAATTAAATCCCAGAAACTAATAGATAAGAAAAATGAACAAAATATTCAGTCAATAAACAGACAGAGAGTGGTTATCCTTTTTTAACCGGAGCCAAAGCCGGAGAGTTTTAGAGCCCTTTTGCAGAGCACTTCATATTCTAATCGATAGCTTATTTTGCATTTCAAACGAAGCCTAACATAAACTGCAGTCCTTTGCAAACACTTTTGCGAATCGAGAGAAAAAAGGGTTAAACACTTGCATACCATACATATAACTGAATAAATGGCAAAACACTTATATACGT
>JAQGBD010001823.1:0-12982 GCA_034698165.1 Punctoribates punctum | reverse complement strand
GGGAGCAGTACATTATTTAGTACATATTCTTTCTCTTGGTTTTACAAAACTCTGAGACATTAATGTGTTTGAAATCGGGTAAAGATTTACATAATTTGTGGCAAATACTGGACTTTCCGGTGCCGGGAGTGCCCGATATCAATATGTTAGGCTTTGAACGCGACATTAGACCGCAATTGAATAACTTATCTTGCTCAAATTGGTTGAAGTATTGATGAAAACTATGAATAAAGTCATGCCATCCCTGTTATGCTGTGCTCTTCGTGTACTCACATCTGTTGGCATTAAATCAAACGAAATGAGTGACAAATAATTGAAATAAAAATCAATAGATGTGAGCACTCATTAGTTTAAACTTTTGTTTCTATGGTTACATATGACTCGTGGTTTTGAAATTTCAATACTCGTGAAAGACGTTAATATCTGACAATCAGGTGATTCCCATTTGTTGACATATTTCGAAGATAATTTTGATCAGGTACGTTTTCTACGTCTTCTACGTCTTCTCAATTCATATATCCTGGTCTTCCAATATATTTCCATTTGATTTGAGGCCACACAACACCTAAACCTTCATTAATTAGAGACGTCTTATCTGAAAAGCCTCTGAATTGTGTTTATAATTGAATTAAAATCAGTTTAATATCCTTTTAATAGTGATTGACAGCGATATTGAGTGAAATGCAACCAAACCGAGAGTTTCGGTCGCGTCTACCGCTTCCCAAATCAGTGTTGTGGTCAACTATGATCGACCCGCGAAGAGCTGCCACTTCGGCCTCGATTTTTGCCGACTCAACCTTAAGGACGACAAACACCCGAATGAGTTCGACGAGTGTTAAGCCCATCCGTTCGGTAACACAAACCTCGACAGCCATTCGGGAGTCAACCCGTTTAGGATCGCATCCATACCTCTCGGCAACAGTGAGACCAACTCTAAGAATTGGAGTCGACATGAATGCCGGCAAACAAGTGGTCACTCGACTCGATTTTGACTCCGATAACAGACATTCTTCGATAATGTCGTCGAATAGCAACACTTCCACTAATCTCATCGATCTGTCGCTCATCTCCAAGACTCCCACAAAGAGCCCACAAATGAGTTTATCTAATAATGGAGTGAAGAGTCCCGCAAAGAGTCCTGCGTTGAGCTCAGCACTGAGTCCTATATTTGGTGCCTCAAAGAGTCCTCTCATTAGTTCGTTAACTCCCACGAAGACAACTATTTCTTCGTCTTTGAGTTCAGTGAAGAGTCTCTCTAAAAGTGGATCAATTGATTGGAATGCCATCACTCAAGAGGCGGAAGTGATGAAACTGAAGACTAGTATCACTCGTTTGGAGGGTCTTCTCGAAGAATCAAAAGTTAAATCCTCTCAAAAGGCGGTCGAATATGAGCTTAAAATCGAAAGTTTGACGAAAGACGTGGAAAGGGAACGGACTAAGTCTGCAGAAGTGGAGAACCAAATGAAAGGAGTCGAACGAAAATGTGATGATTTGTCGCTTCAGTTGAATAACGCGAGAGAAGAGTTCGCCAAAGAGTACGACAAATACGAAAAACGAATCAATGAGTTGAACCGCACTATAGTCGAAGTGAAGAACCAATTGAGTGACAGCCGTTCTGCAGCTGATTCTACTGAAGCTCGTCATCAGTCGGTAGTCATAGCCTTTGAACATGAAATCGAATCACTCGGCCGTCAGGTGAATCAGTCCCACGAAGAGCGACAAGTCTTCCAAAACCAGATCCAACGCTTGCGAACAGAAGTTCACTCAAAGGAGGAGTTGGAGACCCAACTGACTACAGTTAGGGCCGATTTAGTCCTCTTGTCTGAAGAACTTCAGTCATATAAGGATGGAATCAAATTGTCTTCGATTCTCGAGAATGAAATCAAACAATTGAAAGAACTTAAGGAACAAAATAAAGATCTCTTGCAGTCGAATGAAATGCTGAGTGACGTTCACTCCAAGAATCTGATTCTGGAGGAGAGGATTATTAGTTTGGAGTCGCAGTTGAAGTCCGCCACCGGAAGAATCAATCAAACGATGACCACTGATATTGAATTGAGTGAATTGCGTAAAAAATTGGAAGAATGGGAACAGACTCTCAAAAGTGATTCTCCTTCTCGAGTGAGCGCTCATATCAGTCAACTCCAGACAAATGAATTGGTGTTGAGGTCAGAGTTGGGATCTCTTAAGTCAGAGTTGAATGAATTGGAGTCACAGAAGACTCGATTCGAGACTGACTTCAATATTAATAAACGGAAAGTCGAAGAACTCAATGAATTGATTAAAAAATTGAATCGAAAGTGTCTTTTGTTCGCTAAAGAGAAGGATAGTTACAAACGATTGATCGCCTCCTATGAGGCGGACCTCACTTTCGATATCAATAAAGTGAATGCCGACAGAATCACAGAACTTGAGACCATTGTTGATGAATATCGAACTCTTGTCGAACAATTGGA
The DNA here is from genome assembly GCA_034698165.1 of Punctoribates punctum. NCBI lineage: Eukaryota > Metazoa > Arthropoda > Arachnida > Sarcoptiformes > Punctoribatidae > Punctoribates > Punctoribates punctum. Next base: position 10,526 of record JAQGBD010001823.1, on the reverse strand, counting down.
AACAGAAGCACAACAACTGAGAACTGAACACAAAGTCGATGAATACAAGAAACAGATCAGTCGGTTGTCAGACGAGTTGCGTCGGTATGAAAGGTTGAGCCAACAGTTTGAGACCATTCAGAGTTCAGACCAGAGTTCAAACAATGGTTATCGAGTTATTCACTTTAAACAAAATCCAGTTTCCACTGAATTCGAGAGACAAAGGATTGAATTTAAGAGAATTTGTGACGAAAACCAGAGATTGTCCGCTAAATTGGAACTTTTGGAGAATGGCTCCGAAGCAGACGTCACCCGACAAATAGACGAAGGCATCAAAAGTCGACAGGAAGTCGAAAAACTTCAGCAAAAACTGATTTCTGCCGAAAAACGTAAGCAAAACATTATCGACGCCTTTAAGAAAACTTCTAAGGAGTTCCGAGAAGTCTGTTGGAGACTCCTTGGCTATCGTATCGATATGTTGAAGACATCCAACACTTACCGCTTGTCTAACATCTATTCCGACTCTCCCGAAGACTATTTGATGTTTCAGTTAGAGTCCAATCAGACGATCAAACTCTTGGAAAACCAGTATTCAAAGGGTTTGAGTGATTCGGTGGGCATTTATCTGACTCAACACGACTCATACCCCGCATTCTTAGCCTCTCTCACTCTGGACCTGTTCCGCAAACAAACTATGGTCTGAACAGAAAAACTATCTCTTAATCGCTTTTATTGAATCATTTTTTAATTCACGACTTCCTATACTCTGTTATCGTTTGACGAAATTGTTGTCAAAACTTTCGATAATCAATAAATGATTACTTTATTTCACTCAACCCTTGAATTATTACTTTGAATGATGAGGCTAACGATCAAATTAGCTTGGTTAAAACTATTTAACTCAGAACTAAAGTACTCAACTCATGAGTTGACTTCAATTCCTAATCAAATGAAAACCTTATTTAGTTTGAAAGGGAATCGACTGATATATGAGATGACATTTATTGAAACAACGGTTAAATATCTATAATTTATAGATTATTTATAGACTAAAAATATCTAATATAAGGAAAGTGTTGATTGAGTGGATCAGAGTTGCATTTCTGGATTCCTGGGCACCCGATTGGTCCGCATCACTAATTTGATCTTTCTTTCCATGTCTTCGTCGTAAACAGCTTTGCAGAGCTGCCAATTGACTCGACGGCGGGTATTCCACGGCTTTTCATAAGTGCGGGTCCGCCGGAAAATGTCAAAAAGGCCTTCAGAGCCCATAATTCTGTTGAGGACCCGCATCGCGCCGTCAACGTCGCCGTCCTTTACGATAACCGTTCGTCCGATAAACTTCTCGGTGAGTGCCGACCGACGCAATAACGTCAGCGTTAAATGCATTTCGTTTTAAAACTAAATTATCATAAAATCAAACGAAAGACTATTTGAGAAGAAATTAAATCCTTTTTTATGTTTTCTCAAAATCAAAACAAATGAACCGAAAACGTGAGAAAAAGTCAAACATTTTTGGCCCACTTTTGTCGTCGTTTATGAAAGTGTTTATGATTTTTGTAGTAATGAGACGTCAGTCAAAACTCTGTTTAAAGTTCATCTCTTTTACTAAACATATTTAAAGTACAAAAATCTATTAAATTAATTATTTATTTAAATAATAAGAGTGTTATGAAGGCATTGATATTAGTCGGCGGTTATGGCACTCGATTACGTCCTCTGACACTCTCTTTACCCAAACCTTTGGTCGAGTTTTGTAACAAACCTATGATTTGTCACCAAATTGAAGCACTCGTTCAGGTATTCAAGTATTTCAACGATTCTTTCAAATATAATCTTATCTAAAAAACACGGATTTGTAGGCAAATGTCAATCATATCATACTTGCGGTCAGTTATAGGGCAGAGATGTTGGAGAAGGAGATTATGGCCAAAGAACAAGAGGTGATTACATTAGGGAACAGCCATCAACTGATCCCTTATTCTATTAATTAGTTGGGAATTCGTATAACCATATCCCACGAGGAATACCCTTTGGGAACAGCCGGTCCCTTGGCTTTGGCGCGAGAGCTTCTTCTTGAGGACAACGAACCCTTTTTCGTCCTCAACAGTGATATTATTTGTGACTTTCCTTTCAAACAAATGATTCAATTCCATAGATCTCATGGAAAACAGGGAACTATTGTCGTAAGTGTTGAACAAAATATTTTAATACTAGAAATGGAGTTAAACCCAGTTTTGATGGTCAGGTCACTCGAGTGGAGGAGCCCTCTAAGTACGGGGTCGTCGTCTATGAGCCGAGAAGCGGTCAAATCGATCGATTTGTTGAAAAGCCGTCAGAATTCGTGTCCAACAAAATAAATGCCGGACTCTATATGTTTGAGACCTCTGTTCTCAATAGGATTGAAGTCAGAAATCACTTCATATTTATGTCAAAACCTTTTACTAATTGACTATAATTTCAGTTAAGGCCGACATCTATCGAAACAGAGATATTCCCGTCGATGGCCACTGACCACAATCTCTTTGCTTTTGAGCTCAAAGGCTTTTGGATGGATGTGGGACAGCCTAAAGACTTCCTCACAGGAATGGCACTCTATTTAAATTCATTGAAACAGAGAAAATCAAGCGATTTATATCAGGGTAAAGGTGTTGTCGGCAACGTCTTAGTCGACCCGACGGCCAAAATTGGGAAACAGTGTCGTATTGGACCCAACGTTACGATCGGACCCAATGTTGTTATAGAAGACGGCGTTTGTATAAAGAAGTGTACGGTTTTGGGCGACGCTGTCATCAAATCTCACTCATGGCTCGAGTCGTGTATTATCGGCTGGAAGTGTGTCGTCGGACAATGGGTTAGCAATACTCAGCATCTTTTGAAGTCATAACAAATGTCTTTCCCCACCGTTAGGTGCGAATGGAAAACGTCTCTGTTTTGGGGGAAGACGTGTCGGTCAAAGACGAACTCTATCTGAACGGAGCGAAAGTACTGCCGCACAAAGTTATCTCACAGTCAGTGACCGAACCGCACGTCATTATGTGAATGAACAGCACCTCCGGATCGGCTCTTCGTTGAGCAGACCATCAATTAAGTGCTATTATTTAAAAATATTGTTTCAAATGTTTTTTTATTCTTCCCTTAAATCAAATATTTTCTATATTTTTATTTATTTCTATATTTGTGAACATATTTTATATTAAGTTTAAACCAAAACTCAATTACAAACAGATTTTATCCGTTCTTACAATTTATATAATATAATCATAGTTTGGTCCAAATGATCGAAATGATCGAAATGATCTTGCTGATTTTTAGATTCAATTTATTGAAATAGTTTCACACTTAACGATAATTTCCGGCATTTTTAGAGAAAAAGCAATTTTATAGTTTTATATACAAAATATCAGATCATTTGACATGAATTGAAATAAAAACAATTTTCTATTTACCGTTAATTTGAATCAAAGCCATTATTTTTCCTCTAATTCCAAAAGATTTTGATAAGACCTGGTTTGGTGTCTGTCGGAGACGTCGTTCTCAATGCCGTTCTCCTGAAGTGTTAGCCGTGAAGTAGAGGTTCGGTAATAGAGGTTATCATTCATTCGAATGATTTCTCTTTTGAGTCTATTTTCAAATTAAATTCACGTCATTTCAAATAAATGTTTGATTTATTTATTTACCTGAAAATAGTGAGACTCATAATAATAATGACTAAAACCAATAGAATAACAGATATGGTGTTCACTATCGATAATATATTCACGCTTTGGGTTCTTGAGCTCTGGTCAGAGTCTGTGAATGTGATCGCCGACGAACTCTCATCTTCAGGATTGACGCAAACATAGGAATACTGAGTGTTAGGCAGACACAGGTGTTGACAGTCATTGGCCAGACATCTATTCTTTTCTAACGGCTGTTCAATTGGGTCCAGAATTCTAAACCCATTTATTTTATGTCTTTGTATATCCTTGGAGTTGGTCATTATAAAGTCATCTAGCTCATAATTGGGAAAATAGTGAACTTTATAGATGACATGAGCCTTAAGAATCTGTAGATTGAGTTCAGGAATTCTATAAATCATATATTCGTTGGACAAATAGAGGTTATTATTGAGAACAGCCATAGAATTGATTATATCTAAGAATAGCGTTGACTTCACATAAAATGTTTCGTTATTTCCATTAAAATCTATTGAATATAACGAATGATCGCTTAAATCAATGAAAAAGTATCTCTCGTTTTCATAATCAACCGTCAAATGTATGGATTGTCGCGATTCAGAGTAAAGTACAGTCGGATGATTTCCGTCCAGATTTGAGTACATTATCTTTGGCTCAAAGCCGACGTCACTCCACAAAAGTATAGATTTCTTGACATTGATTATCAAATCTCTTGGATTTTCATCTGTGAGACGAGCGATGGTATAAATTTTGTTATCCTTGTCTTTGATGTCAATAACCCGAATAGATTTAGTCATAACATCGATCCAATATATTAGGTCATGAATGTAGTCCAAAGCCAAACAATTAGGCTTTCCATTGATTGGCACTGACTTTGAGGTAAAGTTTGAGAACTTGATGTAAATCTGATGGCTGTGCTCTTCGAACCAAACTATTGTCTCTTTTCTCAGATCAAAGCCAAAAAATTTTGAGACTTTATGTCCGGTGACAGCAATTGTGTGATTGACAGTCGAATTGGATCTGATTATAGCGTCGGTCGCGAAGATTAAAAACGTTTTATTGGTCTCTAAATTAATTAATAATAAGTCAATAATTATTAAAAAAAAAGTCTGCAATTAATGAACAAAACAAACCCAAAGCCAGTGCTTTATACGTGATTTTGAATCCTCTGTCAGTATTGGAGTCATCCGTTTCGAAGTATATTTCCCTCAAATTTGAATTTGATATAAAATTTGAGGGCTTTTCCCTTCCGCTAAACTTAACTAGACCATATTCGTCGAATTTGAGAAAGTCATGCTGAGGCTCTGTTGCAAAGTCTTCAAATGTGAAAATAATGGAGTGGTCTTCGGGAACAACTATTTTCCACTTGCATTCAATTTTATCGTAATAGTCATTGGGATAACCCGGACTCATAATAACACCTGCACTACCATTGAAAGTTCCGCCACAACCTTAAAACCATTGAATAATTAGCGAAAGATCGTTTTGAGCAAGATATTTTTACCTGAGGAAACTGTTCGATAACGCATATGTATGGAATAATTTCTGGGAGTATTCAAATACCAGAGAATATAGTCTTCTTTAACTTTGAATTTGATGAATAGATTATTGCCCGACGACAGGAAATTCCGTCTCATATCCGATGAGAGGAGCGAAGAGTAACTGCTGTCCAACTTCTCAGTCAAAGAGGTATCCAATTCAGAGGTGCCGTCAAAGACTCCAAACTTATAGCCGTAAATAACATCGGCGTCGATGATAGACAACAGAATACTTTTATTTTTAGCCACAGATATACTCCATTCGCAGTCCGGTAACTGTGAAGATGATGTGACAGACCGATTGAAAACAATTTCACCATGGTCCTCGTGATAATCATCTCCACAGTCTTGTCAACACAAATATCATCAGAACTGAAATATTGTTTATAGTAATACTCACTCTTACTGAAGGATACCCTAAAAAGCGTTATTAAAAGCAAAACTAAGGTAAGACTATTCATGTTTTTGAATAGTTAGTAGAATTGTATCGACAATTGGAACTAGCAAATCATCCGATTCAATGCGTAGACATTCGCCACAAATGTTTTCATTCAAAGATTTCAAACTCTCGTCTGATTACTGGAAGAAAATATTTTTTTCATCCAATTCAAGGATTTGTTAGCATTAAAACCATTGAGATATATATGAATTCAAAGATCATATAAACAATATTTTCATTGGAAAAAATAAATCATAATTTAGTGAAATCAGTTGATTACAGCTTTTGATCATTTGGTGTCACTCTTTGAACAGACACATAATCATAACAAACTATCGATAACTTTTTATTTATTTAATTAATCTAGCTCCTATTCATGTAATTGTTTTTATTGTTGATAACAGAGGTTTTACTTTTAAGATACACTTAAGGAACAATTATTTGATCTAGTAATCGAATAAGCATAATCTATGGTCGTCTATAACGACATTCAAATTAACTACAATATTAGGTCTTCCAAGATCAAATGTCAACATTGAGATAACGACAAATTGGTTGCATTGAGTAAGAAGAAGAAGATAGATACTAGGCAGTATTTTACATATCCGAATAGTAAAATGAAATGCCAATCCTTCAAACAGTTGAGTTATTTTCAAAATCTAACAAATGTTCCCGTGACTTAGAGTGACCAGGATTCAAAACTTCGTTATCGATTCCCTCCAAAGGAAGACGCGTTTCATCCGAAAATTTTTTATAGCTTTTCGTTTTATAAACAAATCTATAAACAAATAAAAAGATAATTTTTTAAAATTAAAACTTCTGTTAAATATATACCTGAAAAGTATATAACCCATCAAACTATTCAATACTATGAGTAATAGTATTAAAAGTGAATTAATTATGGAAAGTCTGTCCACAGAATTGTTTTCTGTCACTGAATTGTTGGGTCCAATGAATGCCATTTGAGTAAAATTTTGTGAAATGTAAGGACTCAGACATTTGAAACTATTTTCTGAGGAAATACACAAATACTCGCATTGATTGACAGCACATAACGAATGGTTAATAATTGGCTGAAGTTTTTGGTCATTCAATCGGAAGCTATTAATCCATTGTCTGTTGATAGTGACCGCTCTGTTTATATGGTTTACTCCTGTAATATATCGTTGAGTTGTGTATAAGACCTGAGCGTTTTCAACCCTCAAATCAATTTCTGGTAATCTATATATCATATAATCATTGGCTAAATATAGATCATTATTTAAAACAGTCATTGCATTTATGGCATCAAAATATTGATTGGATTTGAAATAAAAAGTTTGTTTTTTGCCCTCGAAGTCAATTGAATGCAACGAATGATCGCTTATATCAATGAAATAATATTTTTCCCGATCGTAGTCTACTGTCAGATGAAAGGCTTGTCTTGAACTGGAATAAAGAATATTCTGTTCACTGCACTCCATATTCGAATACATTATCTTAGGCTCAAAGCCAACGTCACTCCAAACCAGAACCGACTTCTTTGCGTTGATTATTAAATCTCTTGGATTTTCATTTGTAAGTTCGCACACTTCGTAAATAATTTTATTTTCATCGTTAATATCCATAACTTTCATTGTTTTCGACTGAATATCGATCCAATAGATTATATCGCGATTGTAGTCAAGGGCTATACTATTGGGCCTTCCATTCAATGTAAAAGTCTTTGTATTATTAGAAAATATGATATAAACTAGCTGACTTAAAGGCTCGAACCAAATAAATTGCTCTTTTCTTATATTATATTCCGTAAGTTTGGATATTTTGTGTCCATTTATTGCAACTGTTTTTGTCTCAGAATTATTGGTTTTGATTATAGCATTCGACGCGAAAATAAGAAATTCCAAATTTTCAGCTAGATCATTGATCAAACGAAATCATTGATTAAGTTTCACAATCAAACATGGACATTTTTCAACTTTACCCCAATGTTTAGTCTTGTATTTTAATTTAAATTTACTTCCAGTTTGATAGGAGTCGGCTCTGAACTCCAGTTTTAAATAACTGGTCTCTGAGATGAAATTTGTGGGAATAGAGGTCCCACTCAGGGATTTGAAGAATCCAATGTCCAGAGTATCATGGTCAGCTCCCAGATCGAACTCTTCAAACATTATTATAATATTCTTATCGGGTTCGGTATGAATAGACCATTCACATTTCACATTCATTGGGTAATTATCGGGATATCCCGGACTCACAATAATACCCTCCGTTTGATTAAAATTGAGTCCACAGCCTAACCAACGCTCATATGATTAATATTTAACTCAATTAAATCGATTAAACAAAACTCACCATTTTTTATGGCCTCATATTTTAGTGTAAATGCTTTTCCTGTTTGAATGTAATAATGTTTATGAGATTCAAACTTAACAAACATTTGATTTCCAGAAGAGATTGAATTAACGTTTGGGTCATATTTGCTGTGTCTGTGCAAAAGCCTATGGGAATCGTGGGCGCCGTCATAAACATAGATTCTGTCCGAATATCTCAACTCCAGGTCACTAAACATAAGCATAACACTCATATTTGGTGAAACAGTGATATTCCACTCGCAAGTTATTTGATCGGGATAACCATTCGGATAATTTGGGCTCACCAATTCGCCACTGTCTTCAATGAATGACTGGGAACAGTTAAGGCTTGGTGAATTAACTTCCAGTGGATGGCCGTAATCGTCGTATTCATCCTCTATAATAGCTATCAGATATACAATACATATGAAATATGAATTATTCCAAATTAACCAGGCACAATTTTTCAAATTGGTAAAATGTTACAGGCTCTAGATAAGTCAATTAAGGACCCTGAGACTAAACTGACCAGATTGTTTTCAAGGAATCAAGGAAAGTTCATTTAAAAATCCAGGAGAATCAAGGAGGAGCTGGAAAGTTGGGTATGACATACATTGATTGAACGATGGAATAATCATGAATCTTGGACGTACAAAACTAGTCAAAGACGAGTATCCGATGAAAAGAAACAACAAAATGTACTTGTTCATTTTGTTTTACTTATTTTACACAATTAGTTTGATGTCTAAATGCAAAATGAGTTGAAGAAGTGGTAATCAGAGTGGAGTTGATTTGAATGAAAACATCCTTTACTTCAATTATCATGACTTCAATTAATCATTACTTTCTTTCAACAGAAATATCGCGTAATTTAATCGATTGTTTATTTAAATGCTATCAAAACATTAGTTAACAAATATTAGTCTATTATTCTAACAATTGATGATAACTTGGAAACTGTAAGTTAGTTGTCATCCGCTCCACTCATTCTTTGCACATCCATACAAAGCATGACAAACAATCCAAGTTTATATCCTTGAAAATTGTTATCGCATTTGAATAAACTTGTTAAAATTTAAATCTCTTAATCAACCAAATTATGTGCTCTTTATTTGTGGACCAAATCGATTACAAAAAACAAATAAACATTTGAATGAAAATATGAATTAATTTAACTCAAAGTTCGTCCTCATAGCGTGCATTATCATCTTGGTCTTCATTCATAATCAACCTCAAACGCATTGTTTTAGACTTGTCTTGCTCACTTTTCTTATCTTTTCTCAATTGATTAAGTTTTTCACTATCGATAAATTTACAATTAGTACAAACTCATCAATTTTTGGAGAGATAGTCACCTGACATAAACCAGAAGAATGAGGACAAAGAGCAGTGCAATCAAAAGAGAGTTCACTATCGGGTGCTTATCGTTGTGTCGCTTAACCTTTAGATAAGGTTTTTGTTTGGATGAGTTAATACATGTTTTGTTATCTTTCATTTTATAACCAGAGGGACAGACGCATCGAAATGAATTTGATGTGGGCAGACACAGATGAGAGCAATCTGCTTGATGACAGTGGTTCTTTGGCTTGCTCAAATAATAGATGTAGGTGTTATATTGTTGTAGTTGTATTCTGAAGCCATAAATCCTTTGAGCGCTCAGTTTTACAGATTTAAAGTCATAAAAATCTTTTCTTTCACTTGAAGTCAGATTTGAATTAATGGTATATAAAACTTCTGCCGATTCTATTCTGTCATCCAATTGAGGAATTCGGTAAATCAAGTGCTCATTGGAAAGGTATAAATCATTATTCAATGTAAGCATAGTATTGATGGATTGAAAAAACTTCTCGGATCTCATATAAAACTTTTCGTTATTTCCTTTGAAATCTATTGAATACAATGAATAGTCAGTTATGTCTACGAAGAAGTAGTACTCTTTCTGGTAGTCAATAGTCAGCTGAAAGGGCTCTTTTTGGTAACTTCTATGAAGAAGTCGCTGATTAGTTCCATCTTGATTGGCATGCATTATATTTCTGGAGAGAGGCTCTCCAATAATGGTCCAGATGAGAGTTCTCTCTAATCTGTTGAAGAGAAGTTCTCTGGGATCACCCATGGTACTTATATTGCAAACCGTATAAATGTTTTGTTCGTGTTTTTGACTCATATGAAAAACTTTGATCGATTGCCACTTGATATCAATCCAATAGACCAAAGAGTGGACCCAATCAATGGTCATTCCCTGCGCTCTAACCATTGAATTGAGATTGAAATGTATGTCGTCGTGAATTCCAATTTCACTTTTCAACACTAATTGATTGATTTCAGGCCTAAAATATAGTAAATTGTAATTAACTGAATCAAAATCAATGAGTTGGCAGGTCTTCAATCCTTGGTTATAAACAACTGAGTGATTCGGATGATTATTGTTCATAATTCTTATAATTCCAAATGGAACTGAAATTATGATTTCCTTATCCAATCCTGGTAAAATAAAATCACATTACATTAAATTTTTGAATTATTTTTGCAAATTAACAAAAAAGAAACGAATATAAAA
>JAQGBD010001822.1:0-12994 GCA_034698165.1 Punctoribates punctum | reverse complement strand
GGTTTATTGTGACCTAATTTAGTTCGAATCGTACTTAATTCGGTTAAAATCGGGTAAAAATGGCCGAATTTATCGAAGATTACCGAAAATTATCAAAAATATCCGAAAAATTGCCGCGTCAATTTTTTGCCCGATTTTTCCTTCGATCCTAGGAGGGGCCAAATCACACTTTTTGACCTTAGGGGGCCAAATCTCCAGGCCCCCCTTGTGCATTCCTGATGAAAAGTCTCTTTTTATGCCAAAAAAGTAGTTTTCATTCAGATTTGTATTCACTAAAAGTCTATATATTTCTTCTGTTTTGTAATTTTCAATGAAAATATTGTTCGGCTTTTTGTTCACAATTTGTATTTTCTTTGATTATAAATAAATTCTTTTTGCTTTGAATTAACATAAATAATTGAGAATACAATTCCCCTGATAATAATTAGCCACGACTTTTGCCTGGCTCATCAAATATTCATTCCGTTATTCAAATAAGTTCTCTAATATTCGAAACCCCTATGACTTGTGGAATAAATTTTTATCAATTTTAATATTTGAAACAATTCTCTCATTATTTTAACCTCAGTTTTCCATGTTCAAAAATATAAAATTACAAATTAAATTAACCTCGCATCTAATTGTACTTGAATTTGAATGATATATATTTTAAGATAAATTATAAGACAAAGAATTTACATAAATATCACGAATTGATTGCTTGAATACGAGAGTCGACTAAATTAGTTTCATTTGAATTTTAAAACAGAATCTTCTTTCAAACTAATAATGAAAGTTGAAAATCACAATTTTATTCAGAAATGGCCAAGATGATATAGCCAAAATAGGCCTTAAAATCTTGGCTGATAGAGACCATGCCATTTAGAGTGGGGTTTCAAATTGAAACTAGCTCTTTGAAAACGACTACATTTTTCGATACTAGCAATATTTTTGCATACATTGGAAATATTACTCCAATGGAGACGGTGAAGGTTTGTCCTAGATCAGAGCTCATTACATAAGCAAGTCTATGGACAGACACTAACACAGTGGAGACCCATAAAATTTTTCAATAAAAATCATGAAAATTATGGCCGGAAAATATGTCCTAAGTTCGGGTACCTTGGTCACTGGGTTTTATCCATATATAAAATCTATATATTCAAAAATCCATATATAACATGATCCTAGATTATAGCGCCTAGAATAAATTAATGTGTCTTTTGATAGTAAACTATATTTTAATGGAGAAAATATCCGAAACTTTTGATACAAAAGTTTTCTTTAGTCATATTTTATTTTACATATTCTTCTCAAAAGTGAATAACATTTTAATAATAATTTTTTGTTTGTTTTAGAATACATTAAAATTCCATTAAATAACGAATACATAAAATTTGATTTTAAACCCAAACATCACAAAAAATATTCTCCAATAATTAGCCAGGACATTATTCAATATATGTTCAGAATATCCTCCGAATAAATTATAACATATATTCTCATTCGAGTATTAAATATGTGTTTTGTTTGACACATAATTCATGCGAAATCTGAAAATTTCAATTCCAAGATAAACTTTATTTCGATATAAAACTTACAAGACCATTCCTTTCAGAATTATATAATTTAAGTATAATATATATAGGATTAACTTTAATATATATATATATTATTATAATATATATATAGACATAAATTACTGTTTAAAATATATATTTTAAGCCAAAGAATGACATTTAAAAAAATATTTGACATTATTTACAATTTCGACTCAATTGCGTTCAAAAGTCTTTCTCATTCATGGCGATGAAAATAACCTAGTATTTGATAAAATAGAGTGAATCTGGATTTATCTTGGTATTTGAATGACAATTTCGAAAGAAAAGTAATTATCATTCAATTAATTTGAGCCCCTGGTTGAATTTCATCCCCATAAAGTTCGCAAATAAGTTTTTCTTGAAAATACCATGCTACACTTCAAAGATTCTGTATAATTTCAGATGATCCTGAAGGTCTCAAAACAATCTAATTTCATCCTGGTCGAAAGTATTTGAAAGAGAGTAACAAAACTAAACTATATTATTCTCAAACGGATTCAGATAAACAATGGAATTAATTTAAGCCAAGAATATATAGTTTTATATTAGACTTAAATAATGCTCTGATTTTTTCATTTCCTCTTTCAGTGGAGACTCTCGTCAGTGACTAATACTATGTTTTGTACTAAAAATAAGTAAATCTCTTTCTTCGTTGACTTTTTGTGTCAACATTTTTACAAAAACATTCGGATTCGGGAGAAAAAGATGAAACAAAATTCTGTTGTATTATTATTTACTGACTTTCTCTCCAAACAAGTTTATTTAGCAAGGAGGTCTGTGCTTCATTTTTTCTTCAATCTATCAGACAATCAAACAGTAAACAGATTTCTTAAGGGAATGGCTTTTGATTTGCTTTTAATTTTAGTCGTGGTCTCTATTAATCCCAATGTTTACAAATCACTCACAGCAAAGAATCTACTGATAGAGAATCATAAATGAACTAGATGAAGTCCATTTTCTCAAGAATAAGAATTAAATCAGATATGTGCAAGTGTCTAACCTGTATGACCTTGCACATACCTGATTAATATGTATCAATGAATCTTATATTACAATAACTTAAATCTGAATTTTAGTAAATTTCAAGATATCAATGAGTATTTATAAATAGAAATGAGTTTGGTCTTTTTATAACTTTTTAAAGTTCGGATTTAATTCTTATAGCAATTGATTAATATTTCGAAAAACATTTTTTAATTTAATCGATTATTTCCGATAAATGTGTTTAAAAAATTAAAAATTCAGTAAAAGTTTTTCACATCAATTAAAACGATTGTTTAGTTTGAATCATGCTTAAAAACTACTAGCACAAATATTAACCGAATAAATAGCGTATAAGAGATTAGCGAATGAGTTGCGAAACAAAACAAATGTGTTTTATGTAAGGAATGGTTATATAATGTGAGCAAAAAAGCAATTGTTTCCCAGAATAACAAAATCTGGTGACAAACACAAGACTTAGAGCACAGAATAAATAACGAGAAAACAAAATCATTAGTAGAGATGATGGCCTCAGACGTCGTGCTCGGCATCGATTGGTCTGTTGTTTAATGTATTGTTGGCAGATATAGTCTCCGGTGACTCCTGTAGTGTCAGCACAGAACACATCTTACTATTATTGGTACACGTGTTCAGTGTTGTCGCCGTTGTCACCATTGTGTCCATTTTGGTCTCATTGTCCTGCATTGAGGACCTCCTCCTCTCCTCCGATATGCTGACCACTGGCCTCCCGTCACAGTTGATCAGATAGTTGAAGAACTTCTTAGCCCCGGTCCTGAACGTTGAGTTCAGCCAACAGTAGATGAAAGGGTTATAACTGTTTTTAAATGGTTTCACATAATTAGAATCGATTGCAATAAAAGTGATATAAATGAGAAATGAGTTAAGAATTGATTACCAGACAGAAGACATCGCAAACCAATGGCACTAATGATAGCATCGAAAGTGAAATAATAATCAAAGGATTAATGAATTCATATAAATGAGTAATAATTAAGCTAGATCATATTAATCAATTTTATTTCTCTCGTTTATTAATACTGTTTTCTCGTAAGTTATGATTAAATGGTTTAACGGATAACTATCTAGATCAATGTTTAAGTAATAATTGCGAGATGATGTTATTAACGAATTTTTATCAAGCACTTTTGATTTTAAGCAAGGTAATTTCACTGGATCACTAATACGTGACATACGAATAATGTGAATCATATACAGCAACTGCGAAATAATTCACTCATGTTTCACCTGGGTATTTTGATTTCAATCTATGAAGTCCAAGGATATAACTCAATAGAATTTATTTATATATTATTGAATTAGGACCCAGATAAAAATTTGGAAAATTGAAAGACAAATGTTTGTTTTCGACTATCAAATCGATTAGCAAACAAAACCTTGGTTGTATTTAATTAAAAGTAACTGGATAATTTAATTACTAGGGTTGATGGCGTCTATAAATCAAAACAAATTGGTTTAATGAGTGCTCTGAAGTTGAACTGGCCACTAATTAGCTAGATCCAATCTTAAATAATTGGGATCCAAGCAATTAAAGAGAAATTGCATCAATAAATTCTTGAGATCTCCTTTTAATGGCCACCAATTGAATGGTTGGAAAAGCCTTCAAATCTCTGCGAACTTCTATTTTTGCATTTTTCACGTTTATATAATCGGTATAATAACAAACAAATATTGTGCTAGATCATAATCATAAATATTTATCAATATTATGTTTATAATAAAGTTGACAATTTAGCTAGGTACTTCAACATTTGTTTATCCATATTAATGAGCAAAAGTTTTAATTTAGAAACTTTTTGAATCTGTGTGGACCTAGATGTTTTTGAAAATTAAAAATAGTGGTCAATTGACAATAATTGTGCATTGATTCAATACAATTGGGAATATTAATGACCCAATCTAGCCAGGTCTATTTAATAGGCTAAAATTATTCTAATGTTTCTTGAAAAACAAGAATAATTGGATAAGATCGCCCACGTAAATTAGGCCGCAATTAATAAGTAGATTAATTGCATGATTATATGTAGGTTTGTTTTGAGTGTTTTCAACTGTGCTCGCTATTAGTCGACAATTAGTAGTAAAAAAGTCGTGATAATTACCGTAATGAAAACGTAGTAGTTTTGTAAAATCACTTTTGAGTCCACCAGAATGTGATAGAAGTTGATTGGCTTTTGGTAGGTGTAGGGGTCGGCCGATGGGGAAGAGGATGGAGAGAAAGAAAACATTAATTAATAATTCTGACACTGAGTTGTGTAGCGAATGAAATAACACAAAAAACAAAATATTTTATCATTTCTTTCGCCCAAAAAAACATCTGAGTTGTCATGTATTTCATTCGGAGTGACTGCAGGGACGCCCAGAAACCAGTGGCGTAGGTGTGACTGAGAACAGCACAGAGTCTTTTAATTAGAAGTTAGTCAACAGAATCAATGAAATACTATTTTTCTAATTAAAGATTAAACAAAAACTAAATATTCATTTCTATGATTTGTTATCAAATGTTTTTCTACTGAACCGAAAGGATAGCCTGGTTACTAAACAAGGTAAATGGCCTGGCGTCCCTCAGGTCACTAATATTGAATATGATGATGAATGCCATATATGCCATACCAGCCAACAGACGGCAAAGACGACAACTACGAGGACGAGCATCAAAATACGCCGACGTTTTCGGTCTGAGCGACGCTTGGAATCGGCGCGACCTGTGTTTCAATAAAACAAACATTTAGTATAAACTAATTTATTCGTAACATTTGAATTATTAATCAAGCAACATTCATACAACACAACTGCAGCACTACTCCAACTCTTTGCCTACTCATGTTCTGCAAAGATAAACTCTGATCTTAAATATATGGCCATGATCATAAATCTTATAGGTTTGTCCGTGTAGAAAAAGCTAAAGCACCTTGGGAAATTATCAACCTTTTCACGTGAAAACATAAATTCGCTTAAATGGGAATTCATCTTAATAAAAGTGATGAATTCGTTTGTTTCCAAAGTTCAACCATGGCCATTTATTCTGTCCACTCAACAGACATTGGATGTCAAAACCCAACCAAAGAGTATTCAATTCCATTGATATAATCAATATTTTGTTTGATCAATGAATTGCAAGAATATAAATATGGTTTTCACGTAAAAGTCTAAAATGTGAACTGAATTATAAACATTTTTTCGTCTAATATTTATATTGAAGGAAAAAAAAGAGAGAAAATAATGGGTTTTTTCAAATTACAATTTGGACGACAAATAATGGGCTATTTTATCGTTTGAATGGACATTGTTTTGGCCATCGATGGGATACCAAATAAATTGAAGGGAAGGGCCGAACACTAGAGTTATCTGCAATTACACTAATGAAGGAAAAGCCGTTCTATTTATACCAATTATTTGCGGCAATTTGTCACTAATTTAGAGATAGAGTGGCAAAGGAGTGAATTAATTGAAATTTCTGTCCATTAATTATTGTTATTTGTACTGACCTATCAAGTTCTTTCGCAAAATGTATAAAAGCCCATTATTATACTGCTCTTTTGATATATATATATCAAGATTTCCTTTATTTTTATTATGTGCTATGATTTCACCATTTTCTTCATTGGAAGTTTTCTAGTTAATTGATAAATAAGTTGTAGGTGGATACTTTTCTTTTGATCGAATATTGTTTGTACAGGGTAAACTCATAAAAAAATTTCATTTCTTTCGTATATTTCAATAATATTGTATTGATATTGAAGTATATAAAAAATAGATATATTTTTTTCTGATAAAACAATATTGACTTTAATGAAGATTCATTGAAATGTTTGCGTTGAGATTACGTGGCCTATAGTCAGTGCCATTCTCTACGGTCTTACTAATAAACCAAATAAGAGATTCTTGTAATCAATTTTCATTAAAGAGGAAAATATTGTTTTCCATATTTTGCGCAAAAAAACAGTTTTCAATTGAATTGATTACAGCGTTAATCGCCAGTTGTCTCCAAAATATTAATGTTTTCCAAAAAATTCATATAAAATAAACTAATTTGTTCTCACATATAAGGTATGTGTCAAATGATGCCCATAAAAGGGAAATACCCCAAATCCTAACCAGAATGTTCCCTCTATGGTCCGTCATTTGGGGAAGGTTTTGAGGGACTGGACTAATCAAAAGTTTTATATTTGAATAGATTCTGAAACTATTATTCATCCGACAAACAAATGAAAGACAATGGGATATGTCATCCAAATCTTAACAAGATAAGTTATTATTCGCCATAACTCACAACAATGTATAAAACTTTGATCAAAGATGTCATTCATTTTTCTTAAATTTAGTCAGAATTTTAATTTCCACCAGGATATCCTTTGGTAGGAAATGAATAATCTATTATTTTAAATTCAATTATTTACACAATGAAGACAATGAACTAGGACAAAAGTGTAGCTGTAATTTAAATAATATTTCCCTGTTTATATGAGCGCTGATTAACTATTTTATTTTATTTTATGCACAGCACCAGTCATAAGGATGAGAGAGAGAGAGAGAGAGAGAGAGAGAGAGAGAGAGAGAGAGAGAGAGAGAGAGAGAGAGTCTTTGTATTCAAGTTTCAAAAATTGTCGGATCCCGTCCCTTGAGTGAAGACCCGTCAGAATTGCTGAAACCACAGTAAAGCCACATTAGATGAAGCACTTCATAAGTTAAAACTTGACTGTAATTAGATAAATTAATCAAATATCTTCACTAATCTTGTTCAAATATCACTTCAAACCATTAATGGGAGACTAGAGTATGGTTTTGGTTAAAAATGAAATGCTTTTAGTAATAGAATCCGAAAAAACTGTAATTCAAGAGTTATTTTTATTTATGACATAAAGACATATATATCTGAAATGCAAATAGTTTTGAAAAAGTCTTTCATTGCATTTGTTATTACACTTCAAATCAAATGTGTTATTCAGGGATATTAAGTATAAGTAACACAACTTAAGTATATTTTCTCTTAAATGAGATGAAATAAATACAGAGATTGTGTTCCGGAATGAGAATAATATTTGGGAACACATTTCACATAAGAATATTCTGTTCTAATAGATGTTCGCTATAATGGAATCTAGACTTTCATTTTAGGGCTGGTTTTCAAATATCTCGTCATTGAATTTCGAGAATAATGTACACAAAAAACTGATGCACTCCAAGTGAGACTCAAAATGAGAAATGCACTCAAGTTTTTCACCATTTTTGCCCTCAAGTGTCAGTTTGATGGGAACCCCAGAAAAAAAAAATATTAATATACATATATTTGACTTCATTCAGGTCTGTGTGCATTCATTCTAATCAGTAGGAAAGTCCCATGGGCAATTTTTTTATTACATTGTTTAACAAAACTC
This sequence comes from Punctoribates punctum, assembly GCA_034698165.1. NCBI lineage: Eukaryota > Metazoa > Arthropoda > Arachnida > Sarcoptiformes > Punctoribatidae > Punctoribates > Punctoribates punctum. Next base: position 5,019 of record JAQGBD010001822.1, on the reverse strand, counting down.
ACCATTTTCAATAATGTATCTTGACAAATAATGGGTACTTTCCATTCAATTATGCTTACAAAAGATGAACATAAAATATATTAAATCGCCAAGGGAATAATCAATGTTAGGCTAGTCTTGCTCAGTGATGAAAGAAAGCCAAATAAGTATAACAATAATGTGTCCAACTTGATAAAGCATCATGAACAATTCATCCATTATTGTTCGTGACATTCAACGTTATTTAGTTACAAAATTTTCAATACTTTAAAGAATTTCAATAGTATTAGAATGTCAAGGGTGACATTCTTATTTGTGTTAGTTATTTAAAAAAAAACTATCCATGAACATTTTTATCAAGTTTTGGCCATTTGTGAGTTTCTCTAATAAATTAAATAAATAGCTTAACATTTCTTTTATATTCGAGTAAATGTTCGTCAAATAAAATGTAATTTTCTTTTATATTTCTAATGTTTTTTTTCAACAAATGTTGCGATAATTTACAAAAATGTAAATAACAGATACTTTTTGTTAGATTTTATTCCTTTTAATTAAATTTCCTACTGATGTGAGGCACAGAATAGTCAGATATTTAAAAAAAATTACGTTATTATACAATTATTTGATCTTGGTGAAGTAAGTATACAAAAAGTAAAAACTCTTCCATTTCTTTAAAATTTGAAGAATTAATTATTCCAAGTTTAGCAAAGAATATCATCAAGGTCAATCACTGGAATTATTTTGAAAAGATTCGAGGAAAATAATTTGATGAAAAAGTTTCAACCAGGTATGCGAGAAATCGCAAGTCAGGGAAAACAAAACTTGTTGTTAGGGGAAGACCATAATGTTATAATTTTTTATCTAGGAGATGTCAAATTCTTTCGCCGCTCCCTATTTCAAGCCTTAATCCATTGTAAAAGCATGGTCAAATTGTATTATTCTTCTTTTCTTACGTTGGAGGTAATTTGACTGTAATTTGAAACAAGGTACAATGCGGATAAAAAATCTTTGCCTAAACAAACCCTAATGATCACTAATTTTCGGTAATGACTCTCTTATTTCAGGTAATTATTTGAACAAGAGTGAAGGCCATGAATGGACCATGGTAAAATAAATATAACATGAAACTTAACATCAATGATCATTATTAATAATTAATTTCATTTGATCTTGGCATTTAAAAATAATTAAACTGACAAAATCGTAAGAAAAGTATTTTTTTTTAATTCCAAAAAATTTCAAGCGTATATTCGAGTAAGGTCATTATTATACTGATAAGTACCGATAAGTACTGATAAGAGTAAAATTATTTCTGTATAAGTACTTTTACACTGGGAGTCGACAATTACAATTTTCATACCTCTTTTTTTCACATTTAATAACTTAATAATAAGAGATCAAAAAACAAATAAAAATTCAGAAATAAGGTAGGGGGTGACCATAATGATGACCAAGATGATTATGTATTGAATTCAAATCAAAAGCTCGTTTGATTTTTGTGATAATCGAGCAATTTTTATTCCCCGAAATCTCTGAGGAAATACTCAAACAATCTATTGATTTATGAAAAATTCCAAAAAAGAGATGCATTTCAGGAATTACTCCATTTTTATATTCGAACCGACGATAAGAAAAAGGGATTGAAAACCATTCCTAAAGTAATCACTCAATAGAAGAGTCGTTAATATCGTATAAAAACCAATGATATTATTGTGAGACAGCATTCAATGGAAATGATGGCTCAGTTCAACACTATTTCTCTAACCAATAAAAAAGGCGACACTTTTCAATACAATTGATTTTTTTTCAATCAGCAAAAAAATTCTTCAATGAAAATATAATATTAGAGGTTTTAGTCAATGAGCAAGGTCAACTAGATTAAGCTTTTTCTGTCAACGATTTCAATCAACGTTTTTTTCGTGATCTTCTATTTTGAAAATGAACAAGATAATCATAGATTCAGATAATTTTTAAAAATTTCAATTCAAAATCCAAGTAAACTCAAAGATTGAATTTTTTTTAATATGCCCAAGATTATACTTGATAGAAAACAATCCAGAGCTATAATAATGAATGAATTCAATTTATGTGAACCACCTTGCTCATGGTTTGAAGAAAACATCATTCTTTAAACTTTATATTAAAAGTGGAAAATTGAGAAAATTTTGATCAATGGTTCGACAATCAGTTATATGAGAAATTTGTAGCAAGATTGTTTTTGTTTTTCTTTAGCATAACTTTCGATGTGTTGTTTGAGTTATGTTTACAGAAGTGAACAAATATTTCAAACATCACTTTATGGGTGAAAAATGATCTTGTTACAATTGAATTTCAAACAGAATGTAAACTCAAAATTGTTTTTCATACAAGTTTTTTCATTTATTAATGATCTTGTATAAATAATCTTATATTTGTAATTGAAAATCAGTCAGTCATAAAGTAATCCGAGCCTTTAGCTTGATAATCTATAATTTTTCAGTTGAATAAAGTAGGAAATAATATCTTGATAAAATAATTAATAAACTTTTTGCTTCAAAGATTTAATCAGAATTCTGAGCAAAACATTAATTAAAACCTTTTTCCTCCAATGACTCGACATTTGATTAGACTCTGTATTTATCTGCAGTGATGGCCAACACACACATACCCGACATCAGTAAGGAATACCTCAGACCAAAAATTTGGAATTACTGATAAAAATTTATCAGTAATAGAAAGAATACCAGTTCTAAGATTTGGTCCAGATCATTTTTTTGCTCCTACTACTTGTAGCAGCACTTTAGTCGAGTTTGGAGTTCAAACTTTGTAGTATTGGTCCCAACCCTTAACCTCTTCTAAGAATTTACAGAATCTAAGAATGTATTTTGTTTGCCTTTCCCTGAATTATAGTGAGTAGGCATTGCTGATATTTATCTAGGTAATGTCACATTTGATCATTTTGCCAAAACAGGTTCTCAATTATGTTGACACAACAGTGTCCGACATAAATGAACAACAAAAACAATAACAGATTTCTTCCTCTTTATTAAGTTTGCTGTGACTGAGAAATATGTCTTCACTAAAGGGATTATATTGGTATCACTTTTAATGTCTTTTTCTTTGAATTAAAGTTTAAACGTTGAAGAAAATGAGTAAAGTTTTAGGAATAGAGATTAACCGATAGTTTTGGAGACCTTAAAACTATGGTTAAAAATACCCCCCCCCCCCCAGTGCCAAGCTTTCAACTTTCGTCTAGTTCAGACGAATAAATTAAATTTAAATAGATCAACCCGAAAATGTGTCAATTGAAGCCATTATTTCCCCTTGGCCTACTCCTATGAGTGGTGATCTTTGGTCATTACCAGAAGCAATTCTCTTTCTCTGAAAGCAATCAATTCCTGACTTTTATTGTAACGATTTTCAAATGGATTTGAAATAACATTTTTTTTTTGCAAAGGATTTGACTTAACATTTGACTCAATATTTTTCATTTAATCTTTCTTTTGATGCCTTAAAGACTAGAATCAGAATATAATGAGTTTTCAATTGAGCGAAAAAAAACTATACGAAACAAACGCACAAATGTGATGAGACGATGAAAAATTGATTCGAGGCAATAAATAATTTCCAATTTCATCTCCTGCTATGATATTTATTCTTTAGGATCAAAAACATAATAAGAAGAGATATCTTCGGAAAGCGAAAGAAATTCTGACATCTGTTACGTCTATTTCAGTGACAATCAAATGAGATTCAGTGATTACCGCCTCATTCCTGTGCACTCTCTCCTCACTCTCTGCCTATCCTTTATTGTTGAGCCCTATTCCTAATGAGTACTCATTTATTATACATGACCTCAACACTGGAAAGAAATGCTCTTTCAAGTAATGGCCAACTTTTTCCTTAAACACCAATTTATATGGAATTCTCGCTTATCTGTTGAGGGATGAGTAAAATCATTTTGCCTCCTCTTTCAAATGCTAATACAAACGACCCTAATATCAATAAATTACACGTTACCAAGAACAATCTGAAATGATTTTTACTTCCCGTTGAGAATCAATGTGAATAGTTTAAGGACAAAAAACATTTTATCATGTTAAATGTGCCTAGTTTCGCTTTTTATCTGAAATGTATTTGCCATTCACCAAATTCATCTGAATCATTGAACATGGTTACAGAATTTCTTAACATCCACATAAATTGCTCTAGATAAAATAATGGATTCATCTTTTTTGCTGATAAAAGCATTTGAAAGTAATTCTAAAACTCGGGCCTAAAATTGAATTATAATAACTGGTTTCTAAACAGGAATCATGATGGGGGGACTACCTCCGAGATATTTTTCGATTAGGGGGTCAGTAGGGTATTTTTCTGAGGCTTCGAAAAAATTGAAGGGGGACCAAGGTCGGATTTTTGGGCTCAAAAATCTGTTGAGACTTTTTTAGGTTAAAATTCACATTTTTTTCCCTACATATTTCAGACCGACATCGGGAGGGAGTCTTCCGATGAAAAAAATTCGTGATTTTTGGATATACCCCCTTGGTGATCACTGTTTCTCAATAAACAGGGCTTAAGTACTTTTGGCTAGGTTATTGCACAAAAAATATAAATTTAGAAAAATGTCACATTAAAAGCTACGGTGATTTGAAAAAAGTTTATTATTTCAATAAAAGGCCAAAAACGGGTGAAATAAATGAACTGCGAATCGATAGAAACCAATTTAAAATTCAAATAATTCTTTTCTGTATTAAAGTAAATGCCAAGGTACTTTAGTACTTCTCCGTAGAGGGCGATTTTCTTATGTTATAAATTATTACTAATAATCCATATTTTAGTGCATTTAATATTTTCTGGTGATTCCATTGGATGTTACCAAGCTCAACTCAATTTTCTTAAAATAAAGTTGATCTATTTTATTCATAATATTTAGTTTTAACCACCTTGATCACTGTTTATTTCTTAAACACTGCCTTCATCTCAGGAAAAATGAATTTTCACATAAAATAAATTATTAAAAGCTTTTGAAAACTGAAAACTTCAACATTGTCTTCAAGAATC
>JAQGBD010001821.1:0-12994 GCA_034698165.1 Punctoribates punctum | reverse complement strand
GAGAATAGAAGAGAGAATAGAAGAGAGAATAGAAGAGAGAATAGAAGAGAGAATACGAGAGAGAGTTAGAATTATTAGGAAATTCAAAGATTAAATTGTAGTGGGTGAAAATGGGTTTAATTATCAAAATTATATATTCTATTAATTTAGTGAATGTTTGAAAAATAAATTGAAATTTATTTAAAGCAAACAAAAATTTAATTAATTTTATTGAAAATCTATTGAAAAGTTTGAACGAAAGGAGAAAATCTATAAAATTATTTTTGGAAACAGTTATGAAATCGATGTCAATGTCAGGCAACAGAAATAGACTGACAGCACAGGTATTATTCTGACCCAAACCTTGACATCAAAGCTATTGACAGATCGACAGAAATAATGCAAAAGTAATCCAAACAATTATTTGAAAGTAATCTCAATTCCACTGCTATTCTGCGGGCAAAAGAATCGCACAGAATAGCGATGTTTTCTTACCACTGAAGCCATTTAGTCGGTCCCCAAACCCATATTTGTGTGTATGTTATGTTATATGTTGTGAACGCCCTGATTGATAGTCTAGCACCGGGTCTTTATCGCAGAAATCTCATCATTTTTTGCGTGTTCTCCCAATTTGTCACTATATTTGCTCTTTTCATAGACAGAACCCAATAATACCGATAGAAGTCAAGAGACATAACTCTAAAAATCTATACATTTATGGATTTCCACTCAATTTCTTCACTACTTTTGGGCTATTCTTCGAAAGATTTGTTTTTAATCCAATATTTATATCAGATTTGAAGTTCAAAAACTTATTAAATATAAATAATCTTTTCTATTATTTTGCTATAAATAACATCATATCTCAAGAGAGTTGAAAACGTATTTCACCATGATCATTACCAAATACCTATAACTTGAAGTTCATCAAATTCATTACTAAATATAAAATTGTATATTATAGAGAGCTGGTTGAATTTATCAAGTTAAAATACCGTTAAAATTGAACCTAGATTCCGACCATTTAATTATGCTTGTTAATTCAATTTACATTCGGTGGTTAAACATTCAGATAATAAAATGTCTGTAATTCAATTAAATAACGAATTGTAATATTGGAGTGACTTCTGGATAATATTAGCCGACATTTTTATAGGCATTTATGTCGAAAAAGGTTAAAATCAAATATATTTATGACATTTAATGCCAATTATCTGTTCCTCTGATGTAAACCTGTCTATCGATTAAAAGTATGTCAGGCAGTGCCACATACTTCAGCCCCTGTCCTCTATGGCCATGAATTTAATCCATTAATTATTATTTCATTTATATTGAAATTGAAGTATCGATTCATTTATTGCTGGATATTATTCTGAGTCATATAATTGATTAATATTTTCTATAAAAATAACTCAAATTTCAGAGTAATTCCTATTGAATGGGATATTAAACAATAAAATTATCCGAATAATGGCCATAATTTGATCCAGGCACTTAAACTCCCACTATATTTGCTTTGTAATGCTCAAAATTGACTGATCATGCAACATAATTCGTGTCATTTATTCCAAGAATAGATTCCATTTACTCCAGGAAAAGATTTTGTTATTGAGTAGTGAATGTAAGCTAAGAATAATTGCAAGAATCAAATTAATATCTTAATTAAATTGAAATGAAAACGGTAAGACCAAGATAAAATAATCGAAATTAAAGGACCTTGTTCAAATGGGCTCATCAATTTAACAGAAGTCAGCAATAAATGACTAATGAGAAAATTACACGGATCATTTAAAAATTGCTTCATAACTAGCATATCGGAGGCAACATGGTGACTTAATTGCTATCTAATTACACGATTAATAACAGATTGACCAAATTCCAATCTATGAAAGCCTATAATCATCGAAATAAATGACTAAATTGCAAGAATAAAAATCTCAATTTGAAGCACTCATCCCATCAAATGGTCGTTAAAGACATCGTTTTGTCCGAAAATAATCGAAAAACTAATTATTAATTGAAAATTAAACCAAACGTTTGTTATCCACGAAAAACAGAAATCAAAGACAATAATGACTCTCATATTCTTCGGTTCATTTGTTGACCAGATTTTGAGGGCCGGCCTAATGACGGGCACAGAATAATAGCCACTTTCTGTCGATAAAAAATTCCAATTAATCGAAAACAATGTAATTTAATTCAATATTCGAATACCACGTATCGATAATTATCAATATTTTAATACTAAATTCAAAGTGTAATTACATTTTTTTTTCATTTGAAATCTCTTAATAATAATTAAATCATAAAAATACAGTATATTCTCGTTTATAGCAAACTTAATTCTAGGTAATAATTCTTTTACGTGGGCTATTAACAAGGTGTTCTCAATGCTAGTTTTAATTGATTATTACCAGGTACTAATTTTTTGTTTGACTAACCGATTGCTATAATCGAATATATACTGTAATCCATAGAATAATAATAAATGGGATAAAAGTTTTTTATATTCATTAACGTATTTTTCTTCTATAGAAGAAATAATAATAATAATAATAACTGTATAATAATTTTCCACTATATAAAAATGAGTGCCATTTAGGACTTGATTACGAAATTCCACATTTTTTGTGCACATATTCACCGACGAAATGAGTGTTTGGGTTGTGTCCGATGTTATGAAAAAACGGAGTAATAATTTACAAGAGTATTGATATAAATAAGAATTAAATTAATATTTCTTTACAAGAATTCTACTGAAAGACAAATAAATTGCAAAAACATTACTCTGACTGAAAAATATTGAGAATAAAACCCATTATGACTATAACCGAGTAATATATTTAATCAAATTATTTCGAGAAGAAGATTAAGAATTCAAATAATGTTTTAAGAAATATAATGTTATGAACAAAATGGTCGACATTTTTTGGTTTTTGTTATACTTTTCTATTAATACTTTCTTTTGGATTAATTTTTTTGAATTTTTGAATTATTTTTTTGTCTCATTTTATTTCAAACTTTGTTTTCGCAATACTTTTGTCTCAGACTTAAGATGTGATAAAACTGTTCACTAATCCAATGATTACGAGTCGAGTGCTATCGAAACATAGGATCCATTTTTAGTGAGTTGGCTGTCGGGAACAGTAATGCCCTGAGCGCCGCCACCCGTCGCCAGATTGTTAGGATTTGGTGGACTCGTCCGCCGAGTCTTGTAATTAGATTTAGTGCTGCCGTTGTTATTGAATTTAACTAGATGTGGTTTCGAGAATATGCCTCGGCTTTGACGAAAACGAGCCCTGGTCATATGAATAATTCATTAATTAGCGCAAGACTTGCATGGTAATTATCAACTTTGCAAACTTTCAAGAGTATCAGTTGAATTTAATTTGGTCAGACAAACGTAAATCAGCATGCCTATTTCTGATAGCTCGCAGATTTGAAAAGAACAGATTCACTAGAGTTGAGTCCTCATGAATAAATTGTTCTAGATTAAAATAAACTAGCCCTGCGTAAGTGTTAAACCGTTCTCTTCTATGCATTAGAGGATTATACAGGATTGTACCAGGAATAGTCGGATAAAAGGTACATTATTTCACTCTGGCAGGTAATCCTATTAGCCATGAACTACCTTGTTCATTCCCTAATTCATTCTGGTGTCAAAACTATCCGGAATATGAATGTCAAACAAACGGAAAACATAACAAAATCGATATAATAAAAGTTTGCATTAAATCTAAGAATACTTTGAATACAAAAAAAAAACTCAACGAAAAAGTTTTAATAGATTTGATGTCAAAGAAAAGAGAAATAATTAATTACCGGCTGAATAGGTTGAGAGCGACGCACATTCCGACAAACATGACTCCGAGCACAATCATAATGGGCAACATATGACTTCCATTATACTTTTCTTTAGGCTTTGGGTGACTTTTATTCTGTTCATCAGTGGTTAAGTGATCTAAAAAAGGGGTTATTGTTATATTCTTCGCTCAGTTTTGTTGCGGAAAAAACATTTCAAATGATTTATTTAACAATAAATTGGTATTAAAATAGAGAACAACTCAAAGGCATTACACAAATAATTAATTTTAATTTCAAAAACTCTTTTTCATCTCATTCTGAATGCAAAACACTCTTTGTATTCACCCCTTAGTGGAAAAGACGTGTAATTAAATGCAAGAATCTTTTTATTCTTTCATTTAATTTGAATTTTAAACTTAATTTCAGGCGTTATTTAAATTTATATTCAATATAATAGATTAAAATTGTTATTCAATGACTGTATTCCCTCAGCCCTGACCTAATCATTCATATTTTGTATCCTGGTTATGCTTGGTGAGTTTAATTTCAATTTATTCGGGTTTCCTTCTTGTTATTTGAAAATTTATTAAATTATTTTATCAAAAATCTGAAAGAAAACGAAGCAAGCAATAAAACACCTTGTTTATTCAAGCATGTAACCTATCACAAACTATTTTTGATGAATAAACAATGAGATTTAAAAGACCTAGACATTTTTCATAACTTATTTATTGCCTTAGATCATTTTCCTGTGATATAACTTTGAAGACATCAATATTGCTTGGTGATTCACAATCTTTTGACAAATTTTGTAAGCTTTTCAAACAATTTGCTTGTTAATAATTAATGGGTTTCATTGAAAAAATTGTTTGAATTAATTAAAGACATGTTTTTCAGGGAATTTTCTGAAAGGCTGTGTTTAGTGGCCTTCGATTATATGTCGCAAAAAGTGTGACAATCAAAATCAAAAACTCAAAATCAGACATAAATTATTCAGGAACTCATATTTTCTCTCTATTCTGTTCTCTATTCTGTTCCCTTCTTTGTCCAAAAACTTTTGGGAATTTGTATAAAAGGTTCCGTCAAATAACGGAATATATTGATCGATGAAATTAATGTGTTGTCAGACATTAACTTTCATTTTTCTCACTAAAGTTTTATCCATGAAATTGATGAGAGAGAGAGAGAGAGAGAGAGAGAGAGAGAGAGAGAGAGAGAGAGAGAGAGAGAGAGTCGAAGTTTTGTGAAAAGTAATGTTTCTCTGCATCTCAACAAAGTTATGCCGAGAAGTGACACATCAATAGTGGGTTTAATTCAATAAAAGTCCGACACTTTTCTCAGAATATTTATCTCGTGGTTAACGACAGCTCTTTGTTTAGATTTATTTGTTTGAGTGGTTGTCCACCAATCAGATCATTATGTGCTGAGACACTAGTGTTTTATTGTCACGATATCATAGATTACTTTAAATTTATCATGTACAAACAAAAAGATCTTAAATAAGCAAGCACTTACCGCACTTAACTATCGCATTTTTATCAATAATCAATTGGAATCTGAGATCACTTATCTTGACTCAAATAAACTGTTTATAAGGTGTGAAAAAAGATAATGAATACTAAGAATACTGAAATGAAAATTATTCTTTTCTTCGTAAAAAAAACCATTTCTCTGAATAAAATACCAAGAATACAATAAATTTGAATAACCAGCAAATCTAATAGAGGATTATCATCCGAATCATTTCGAAATGTTTAATAACCTATTTTCTATCAAGAATTCAATCTAATAATAAACTGAGTAAAACAAATAGCACTCAGGAGAGGCTAAAAACTGTGTATATCTGGATATCATTATTTATTTCTTGTTTTTCGGAGTGAGTCCCAAGAGTTTGAATCACTCACAGTCTAAGTGTTGGAAAGGGAGGCAAATATTTGGACTGTGCTCTCAGTTAAACAAACGCAGACTTTTTTCTTCAGCTCATTATTGAAAATTCCGGAATTCATTCCATTGGAAGATAAGAACATTTCTGACTCTTATCTTGTAATTGAAAATTAATTTCAAAGTCAATGGCTTTGCTTTGATTAAAATGGATGGCCAGGGACTGTGTGAATCACCAAGATAACAAATTCTTCCCACTCTCGCAATGAATAATACATAAAACACACTTGCTAGACACGCTAGATTATTAGCATTCAAAATGAGATTGCTGAGGCTATTATTTGCTCAAGCACGTTTGCCCTTGCTTATCTATCGATACTTCATTTATCATTAACATCTAAGAGCAAAAAAAGCAGCCCATCCCTCATGTAATGCCTACCAGTGATGAAAATTAATTACAGGTAACCACCCTTTCAACTCCTAAGAGGCATAGCTCACAACAAAACATTACTAGATTAAATTAGAGAACAGCAAAAGATAATAGCATACAATGACTAAGAGCATTTAGACTTACTCTTGGTTTGATTATGTTGATCATTGGTGACATCAGCGGTGGTGCGAACGCAGGTGTTATTGTCAGCCCGTCTTTTGTAGCCTTCACTGCAAACACATTTACTATCGACACATATCGTGTTTATTATGTTTTGATTGCAGTCTTCATCGGCTTTGCATTCAAACGAATCGATATTTTGATTCACATCTGAATTGACAGAAGAATAAAATGAGTAGAAAAGTATCCCCTTTTCAAACAGAATTCAGCAAAAGGGACAGCCAGTGGGGTAATAACTTTTTTTAGAACCAGTGGGCTCTTATGCTATTTATAACCCCCTCTGTTTGTGTTATCCATTGAAAAACTATCATGTCAGTTTGATTTTCGTTCTATTTTGCATTGAATACTTCGAATAGATTGACGATATACCACCTAGGGCATAATGTCATGGCTGTCCCAGCACTGAATGAAGTTTTAAATTCAAGAATAGATTATATTTAGAAACACATTCCTTGCGATAAGAATCTGAATCTAATCTTTGAAAATATTTTTTTAAAAAAAATATTTGAAGAGTTTATCTAATATTTATGGATAAGTTTTGGACACAAAAGGAGAGCCAAGAGAGAGGTTCTCTGTATGTGAGCACAGAATAAGTAAAAGTTGAATACAATTTCTCTTTCATTGCATTCAATATTTGATGACATCATAACTCACAACAAACTTACTTAAAATGTATTTCTGTTTGAAGAATAAGTGAACAACTTTTTGCTCTTTTTCTAGTTATATAAAATCTCAAAAATTGGATGTGCAAGTACATGATTCAATAAGCATATTTTATAATGATATAGAACTTCCAGGTCATTGAGAAAATTTTTTTTTGAGAGTGAGAGAGAGATAGAGGGGAGAGGGGAGAGAGAGAGAGCCAATTGAAACCAATTGCTTGGAATTTCTAGCCTAATATGGAAAAATAACCAAGCTCACATCGGTGACAACTTGGTTACTGCTGTGATCAGGGATTTTAATGTTTACCATCGAATGGATTTGTATTTTGATTGAAAACAGAGTGGATTTGATTTGTAATAAACAAATCGAAATTTGATTTTATTTTCCGATTCGGAAAAACAAATTCTCAATCAAAGGAATGCCTGTCTGTGAGGCACAGGAACACTGATTTTCAGCGATAAGCCTCAGTATATCCCTAGAAAATTGATGGTTTCATAAATCCCAGATCAAAAAAACATTTTTTATCTTGTTTATTTTTGCTGATATTCACAGCGAGATATCACGAAAAATGTAATAAACCACGAAAATCATGTTGAATTATCTTGTTCATCATGAATCCGTGGGATTTACCATTTCATCAATGGTTAGGAATTTTATTTGTCACACAAAAGACGTTCCAATTCTGTTCAAAAAACAGATCCTTTGGTCAGAATTAGATCCAAATATTCAACACAAACAACAACTGATTGGATAAAAATAGGCAAAAGTTATCTTTGTTTCTATTTTTATCTTTTACTCTAATATACAGAAAAAATGTAAGAAGAAGTCATTAAAACCAGCAAGATAAAATTACAATCATATCTCTTTCACATTCATTTAGCAATTATCTCAGAAAAACAACCGGTAATTGAATTCTGGGTATAAAAAAGATTTTTGCCATTTATTTTACGTGTGATCAAGGTAACTGACCATTATAATCACCTAGATTTGAAACAATTCAAGAAAATGATTAATATAAATAAAATAATACCAAGCGTCATTATTTTAATGTGGATTTTTGCACAACTATTCACATCTAATAAAATTTCCAAAAAAAATGCACGATTAAAAAGAATCACCTTGACAATAACTGGCCTAATGTCTTAACTGTGAAATAACCATTTTCCTAAACAACTTCTAGGATGTGATAGATTAAATAAAATGCTTTTATTTATGAGAGAAACCATTTCTACAGTTATTTAATCGCAGAATAACTCAATTCTTGACAAGAATTTCATTTAATCCAAAACTTAAATTAAATTAAATTTCGGACAATATTTCAAATGGTATTTCAGGAAAACCAGAAAAAATATTCTGAGTTTATGTCAACCCTTCTGTCCCTCAGATTAAGTAGTCATATGTCTGACCTTATCAAACAATTTCGCACCGAATATAATGAATGGTAATCAGGGTTTTGGCCGGAAATCAGTTGCGATTACTTTGTTTGAGACAAATCTGTGGATCAGATTATTAACCCAAATGTCACGCAATCCATGGGTTCTTCTCATGACTTATGTTTCACATGAATTCCTTGTGAATGACGAGTGCTTTTCATATCATCTAATCATGAAATGTAGGACTTATTCCATGTTTATTATTAACCAAAATGAGATGGAATTCATATAACAGACTAAAATAGAAACCGTTTGTAATCAGCGCAATTGATTTGTGTCAACCCCTTGGATAACCCAATTCGACATTCATTCGCGAGGAAGAGAAAAGTCAACACTGAGACTAAAATCAACAAGCAACAAAAACAAGGAGAGTTCAATTCAGGATTTTATTTGAAAACAAGTCATTTGAATCATGAGATTTCCGAGAAAACAATCCCATTGTGACTAAAATTTTCCATTTTTATTACAATTACTTAAAAATTTCCATTTCATGAGATAAAATGAAATTTCCGTTTTAGCAAGCTCATATTCAAATATGATTTTTTTTCTCAATTAAAAAACCTAAAGGGTATTACATAAGCTTGGTGAAACATTGCATGCAACGTGACAAGTCACCTGGATGATTTTATAAAAAATTTTATTCAAACAAATGAGTATTAAATTAGAGAATTATATAAACTTTTGAAAAGAAACTCAAATAAAAACCAAACTCATTGAAAAACATAATAACAGTAAAGTATTCAAAACGAAATGTACTTTCAAAAGGAAAACGCGATTCAATCATCATGCACATTTAGAAAAATAAGGAAAAGTAGGGTCTGTTTCATTCAAAACACTTTGTCATTAATATTCATATATTTAAAAGCCGTTCACAACAGGAGTTCGGGTCTGAAAAACAGTTGCAATCATTATATCAGAAGTTGTTTTTCAAACACAAAATTATAGCTTTTTATAGCCCTATCAAAAGGAAAGGGAAGGAAAGCCATACGAAAGAAACAGAAACTACAAAAAAGGACACAGAATTGAATAATTTTTTCCTCGAACCAATCGCAGTGAGAGAAAGAAAAAGATAAATAGTTATAATAGTTATCTTACAAAACAGATATCAAATAGAAAAACATTCATACAATCAATCAAAGGATACGGTGAGGGAACCGAATAAATATTTTCAATACACTCGTAGAACAGCACCAGAAGTGTGTTATTCTGTGCATTGCTTTTTGAGCGCACGAAATCACTTACTTTAAATGTGAATTGTTTTTTAAACTTGGATATTAGCAAGGTAACTGTATTGTTCAATGGAAAAAAATTTAACCTGCTCATAATCGAACCTCTCTGAACGGGAAATCATCAAGCTAATTCTTTAGATCAATATTTTTATCTTGTTTATATACAAAATGAGGAATATAATGATCGTTAAATAGGCTTATACCTTGCTCATAGTATGATTCATGCATTGATTTTTTAGTAAACCTGGACATAAATTATTTTCTGGGATCATAAAAATCATTTTAAGTAAATGAAATTTTGCCGATTGTCTGCAACCAAGCAATTAATGGCGGTTTCATTAGACCAGTCATCGAATTGCAGGTTAATTACAGATTCAAATCTTGTATTAACAATAAATTTATTCTTAGTATTAATTTATTATTCTGATTGATAAATGATGTAATCAGGGTTATTTTGGTGCAATGCAGGAGTCAATAACATTGTTAACAAGGTTATCTCACAGAATATTTTCGTAAACATGAAAAAAGTGACAGAAAATGCCTAAATTAGAATTGTTGATTAACCTAGAACATACTTCATTAGAGGAAATCAACTCAAATTTGATTAAATTGTTTTTCCATCATTTGATTCTAGCAAAAATTTCCAATAAAGGACTGAATGAGTAAATTGCTGTCAAAGCCATCCCTTACCAGTTGTTTACGTTTAAAAATAAAGATCAAAATATTTCAAAAATAATTATCATATTTGACGCATAAATATGAAAATAATTCAGAGTCTGTGCTCAGAATAGGACAGTAATCACTTGATTTGCATTTCGACAATACGTTCCTCTAATTCAAGAAAACAATTTATATAACCATTTGATCCGTTATTTGAATAAACTCTTTGAGTTGACTCTCATTTTATTTCCAAATTTTAATCTTTGAATAAAAATTTCGAAATATTTTCCATTTAAATGAATTTTTCATTTAATCGTTAAAAATATTTCATTGAAAAAGATTTTTCAACTGAAAAACTATTGAAATTCTCAGTCATTTCATCCATAGTTTGAATACTAATCTGTGATTAAAAGAAAATTATTCTCAGAATTCATAGCTTAAGGAAAAAATCATTTTTCATGAAATTCATTGACTTTTTCAAAGAAGACTTCGATATTTGGCTTTCCTTTAGAGCAAACCCACAATCTTTCCCACAAAGAGTAGACAAACCTTGAAATTAAGGTCTGATTTGTTCCGATATTTATTAATATTTAATTATTTTTTTCGATCAATCATTTGATTGAAGTGTTTCTCATAAAAAGCATTCACTTAATTAAAGTCTCGTATTTTTGAAGACAAGAAAGACCTGACTTATCCTCAAAATTGCTTTCAATGAAATAACTTCATAATTGAATTAATGGAAATTTACTCAGGAATCCACAATTATCCTGGACAAAAGGCTATTGATTATTTATCAATGAAAAGGACGGCCTATTTGTCGAAACACATAATGGGAACAAATGTCAGTTCACTTGACTTAAAAATATATGAATTTTCTATTGAATTAAGTCTTGTTTTCTCACAAAACCAAAAACTAAATTCAATTTTCAGATGAATTTTGTTAATGTTTTGACAGATTTGTCGTTCATTTGAAAAGGTTTTCAAGAAATGTGTGTTTCTTAGCAAAAGTGCATTTAAACCACTTTCTAGTGATTCCACGAATTATTTTAAAAAGGAACAGGCTCATGTTTGTAAAGGATTTCCAAAAATAGAAATGACTAAACTCATGCTCGAAGGGACAGGTCATCGACGCCATGATCAAAGATATCACTGAAGCAGTAGAGTTGCAAGATAAATCGTTATTGAATTAGATGATTGAATGGTCAACTTGGTTCGTCCAATGAACTATCAGGGGCAATATTCTATATTAAAACTTAATTGAAGGAGAAACACATTCAATTAATTTGAATCTGTTCTTGGTTTTTTAGAATAATTCCATAGAAATAGTTTACAGGCTAAAGTTTTAACCATGAACCCTTTAAGCTAGTTAATTTTTTATACAAAACAACTCATCAATCCTTTCCTCGAACAAGCCTTGGGTGAAAAAACTCCGAAAATATATAATGGGTTCGAATTAATCGGAGTTTTGTTCAAAAATGTTATTCTCGTTATTAGAGGGAAAGGAAATTGGCTCAGAATTATTGTCCATTAGTTGACTGGATAACAATAACCATAATGGTTATTATGATTATTATTTATAGATGAGTCAAATAAATTCAATTTAATGTCTTCTTAGATACAACTTAAGGGAAGCCATAATGAAATTCCGAGTAAAGGGCTGACCAGAATTCAATTGAAAATTCCGGAGC
The DNA here is from genome assembly GCA_034698165.1 of Punctoribates punctum. Classification (NCBI taxonomy): domain Eukaryota; kingdom Metazoa; phylum Arthropoda; class Arachnida; order Sarcoptiformes; family Punctoribatidae; genus Punctoribates; species Punctoribates punctum. The sequence goes on along the minus strand of JAQGBD010001821.1, from coordinate 1,047 downwards.
GCACAGCACACAAATAGCTACACAAAAAGCAAGCATAATCATGTGAGCAGGGTCATTTCGAGTCAGAACACTTGCTCTTCTAAATTATGCAAATCATTTCACAATCAAATGTAAAACATATTTATTTTCTTCAAAAAAGTGGAATTTTTTTATCAAATGAATACATTTTTCACTGGAATTGAAATTTTCTGTGAAAAACTCATCTTTGTATTCATGACTGGATTTCAGTGAAACGGAACCATTTTCCCCCCGAATATTCAATTCAATAAAATCGATACATTTTTTTTGCTCCGTTTTAATGATCATAATCAGGGTCTCAATGAAAAACATAATTAACTTTTTAATTACTTGAGTAATGTATTAATCAATAATTGAATGGTTGGAAAACAAGCCACTAATGGCTAATAATTACCAAGTTGCATTACTAAACTCTTGTTGCCAAGCTATAATTAATAGCGCTTTATTAAATTGAAAATAAAGAAGAGTTAACAAGATAATAAAACAACAGGAATAAAATATTTCTAACATATAAATAAGATAGTGTTTTAAATACCTTGCTCCTCCCTTTTTATTGTCTGATTGTTGAACCCAAGACTCAAATATCACAAAGATTTGCATTAAATGCAAGAATACATTTCTAGACATGTTTTCAGACATTAAAAGACAAAACAAAAAGCTTTTTGTAAATTCGTCTTAAAAGCTAATCACCGAAAAGGAAGAAATGATCGATAACTAGGAAACGACAAGTTTTACCCTGACATTTTTGTCATCTTTACCTCTACCCTTTCAGGAAAAACTGAGCGAGGGCAGTTAACGAACTGCTAAAGAAAGAGAACACCTATTCTGAACCCTATTTCAATGGTATTCAAAAGACTATTACCATATTATACGCGAATCCAAGACTTAATGTAATGTAAGACAGAATTTACAACATTTAGTGATATATTAATTCACTACTGGTTTTCACTAAGAATAAGTATTTTAGCCAAGAATTCCTCTTTCCTTAAATGCATTATAAATTCGTTTACGAAATCTCTCTCTCTCTCT
>JAQGBD010001820.1:0-12997 GCA_034698165.1 Punctoribates punctum | reverse complement strand
CTCTCTCTCTCTCTTTCTCTCCCTCTCTCTTCTTAGTTTTTCTTCATTTAATTCTTCTTGTTTCTCAGGCTAACTGTGAACAGCAGAAGGGCTCAGCCATACAAACAGCTAACACTCCACACACAAACAGATAGGGCTGTGCAAAGCCAACACACAACTGGTGTCCCGGGACGAGGAGAAGTGTTGGAGTGTTGGCTCATATGCTGTAATGCGAGCGCTATTTTTCACTCATATCTCTCGCACTGAAACTGATTTAGTAAAGGAAGGGCCCATTCCTGAGGGAAGACCGTATTTATCGCTTAATATAATGCAAATTATTAACAATATTTCATCAGAAAAATGAGTTTGTTTTGCATGTATTGCGAGCATTACATGTCTCGCATCGGACGACACTTAAATGTCTTCTTCTTTTATATACTTTATATTTATTGCAACACATTTCCCGGTATTTCCACTGCAGGGACACCATATCCAGGAGCAGTTGATACGGTGTATTGTATTTCGCGATATCTGCACACAATTTGTCACCGCAGGTGTGCGGGGAGCGGGAGGACCCGCCATATAACCTAATTAGTTACATGAGAATTGCGTTTTTGTCCTAGCCTGGCCAATTGTAACCTGCTCAATTTCAATCTCGCCCTTTTGTTATCTGACACATTTTTATCCAGCGATAAATCTAATCATAACTTACGTGATATTTCTCGGCTCAGAATCATTTCAATAATAATAATAATAATAAAAATGTGAACTAAACTGACAAAGAATGAAAAAGAAATTATTATAAATAGCAATTGTTCGTGATGCAAATCTTAAATATTGTGAGTAACCTTGCACAAATAAATTACATCAGTAATTATCGATACGCCGATTGCCTTATATGTAATCAAAGGCTAAGATTGAGCGCAAAAAAAAACATGTTTTAAAAGCATTGGTTTTCTGAGAAATAGCTTTTTGTGAAGAAAAACGATTAAACACTATCTTTGAAAATGATCTTGTTTATTCTAAAATACTCGCAGCGCTGTATATCCGCCAAAAATATATTTTTTACTTTTGACGTCAAGTTGTAGACAACTTTCACTAATTTTTTTGAAGTATTTTATTCGCAAAAATACATGAAATTAGAGATAGGGTTCGAAAAAAATATCTCACATTACCAGAGCTGAGGACTGCCATCATTAGGGGGTTCCACCGCTACACTAATGTTCACATAGAAGCTAATGCAGAGGTTCAAAAGTTGTCTGGTTCACTTTTAGGGTTTAATTTGAACGAATGGACCCGGCTTAAAGCTTATAGCTATTAAAATAGCCAGCTAACTTTGTTGTGAAGCATAGTCAAATCGAATAAAATTTAGCTTGCTTTCAAATTGTTGCTAAAAATGAAAGTTTAACTCTTTAAACGTGAAAAGTTAGCAGGAACACCGAACACCGCTTCCAGGTACTTGATTAAATAATAACATATGCTGTGCTGAGCTCAGCCCTGAGCACCACTGAAAAAATGTTTTGAAACCAGAAACTTTGTTATTCCGTTTAAAAACCAGACAATTTTTGATCGACGCGAGAATAAAAAAAAAGTTACCCAGCTTAATCAATAGCGAGAATCTATTCGGAGCTAATTAATCATAATTTTCTATTCCGACCCCAAAAATAACTTGCATTTTGTCGCCTTATATTTGTTGCGCTCAAAAAGGATTTGTTGTTGTCTTTGAGATTACAGTCGAATCCAATAAAGAGATAAATTCAAAGATATTTTTGTTTTCTTTGATTCTCTTCACTCAAAAAACTACTAAATATTCGTAACAAAAGACGAGAAGAAAAAAGAAGGAAAAAAACTATTAAACGTAACACAAAGTAGAGAAAAAATTAGAGGAACCGGTATTTGATTACCGAAAAGTAACCGAGGGTTAAAAGTTCAGCGAATCAGAAAAAAATAAAAATAACTGGTCTTATATACGTTGAGAAAAGGGACAGAATTTATACGATTTCTCTCGGCTTTGTCTATGAGTTGCAGAGGAGAAGGGTTTTTGTCAATATTTGAAAAAATATATGATTTTCATATGTGTTCGACTGTATTGACTGCCAGAGAGAGGGAACACATATTTTGTATTTTGTCAGAAAAATCTATTCACCAAAAAGTTTTTTTTTTATGGCCTTTCATATACCCTCTCATACTCTCATACAATACTAATGCTGTTTATTCATAGAGTGCTGTCTCTGAGCGAAGTTTGATACCACTCACAAATCAAGTTAGCTTAAGGCTCACCCTTTTTGCACACCAATACCCAATTGGGTTATCATAGTGTTTGAAAAAGTTATCATGTTTAAATTGTCTAAAACTATCTAATGCTGATATATTTGAAGTGAAGCTCATCGGTGAAAAATGCTCTTAAATTGGTTCGGGTGATGTAAGAGTGTTTGTCCGGCTAACATGTGATCACTAGGTAGAAGTTGAAAGCATGCTTAGATTAGCTGGGGATTAGTTACCTTGGTTCCAATCATTTTCAGCACTAAATCAAAGCAAACACTATGAAGAGGCTGTTGTTGTCAACCGGTCCATAGATCAGCTGTGGCACACTCTCATCAGGCAGTGCCCAGCACTCAGCCTCAGTGGGATAACTACGTGGTGTGCAGTCAGTCCCTTCTGGTTGAGGCACAGAATTGAGTGCATAGTTACAAGTATTACGACATCTGATTGGATGTTGGCTGAGATCAGCCGAGTTGTGTGGAGTAGTGTCTGCGCCTGTGCTCCACCACTGCAGCTGAGAGCCTCACTCTGGCAGTACTCCAGTCCTCTCATTCAATGTTTTAATCCCAACGAATTGAGTTCTCTATTCTGTGCTGAACCACACATACCATTGCATACAATAAAAGTTTACTCTCTTTCAGTGATTTCTGTTTTTGTGGGCACAGACTGTCTCAGCATTTAATGATTGTTCAAAAATTGTTTATCAACTTAATTGGAAAATCACGCCAATTGACTATGGTCATTTACTTAACTTTTACTATAATCTTGTCATGATCAAGGTCCTCGTAGGGGCATAGCCTGGGCAATGGCAAAAATCATCTCTCATTGTCTGAATGTTGTTTTTTTCTGACAAAGAACACAATGACATTTGTTCTAAATAAGCAAGCTAAAATAGCCGATCATTTTTGTATTGCCCCCTTGACCATCCAGGCTTGATTAATAAATTGTGGACCGAGAACAAAATCGGCCAAGCTCATTTTGCGAGATTAATAATTTTTTGAATTAATAATAATGTTACAGAACGACAACCGAGATTACATGGATGATGGCGTGACCCAGATCATATCTTGTCATCCCAACTATAAGGACCCCTTCGTCAGGGCTCACAACTTCATCCTTCGGGGCGACGGACCGCTCTCTTACCCGACCCGTCAGTACATAGCAATTATGGTGAGTTAGTCGGTGTCCTTCACAGACGCCGGCCTTTCAATCAATGGAAGGCCTGTCCCTCCAAACAGATCCCGACTTCTGTTAAATTAATTCCGAATTGAAAATCAAATTTTTATTGACTGCAAACGAATTGAGAATTAAATGTCTGTCCTCTGACTGTTAGGCCTCTGCCCGACACCAGTGCACATATTTGGTGAACGTCTCCCGCGACGAGTTCTTGGCCTCCGGTGGCGATCCCCAGTGGCTCCAGGGTCTGGACCACATTCCCCAAAAGCTGAGAGATCTGAACCAAATCAACAAATTGTTGGCACACCAGCCCTGGCTTATCAGCAAAACTCATATTGAGGTATGTCTTGTATTGCCTTTTAATTCAAACACCAATTCAATGGGACACACATGTCATGCGCAGCCCCAACAGCATTGCCTAAACCGCCGAAACTACCCTTCCTCGGTCACAGTGGCCAGATAGCTCTTTTTGATTTGGTTGAATAGTGCAACAAGGTCATTATTCGAATGCCTGGATGTCCTAATTGATTAAATGAATACTATCAGCATGATAAAATATTATTCAATTTTGAATAACAACAACAACAGGGACGACGACCATCTTTATTAGTTTGCACGGTGATAATCAATTAAATAGAATCAAATTTGATTGTGTCACTGGCAGAGAAACAAGCTTGCTCATCTCGATTGCCAAGTAAACTGATATGAGTCTCTTGAACTCTCTATTTCTCTATCTACCCGTGCATTATATGCTCCACAATAGAGTATTATAAAAATTGTCTTTTGCCTAGTTAATTATTAACACTTATATAGAAGTAGAGAGAAAATTACATTTCTCCCAATTAGACTAATATCGAGCACATATTTCTGAGCCAACAGACAAAACAAGTGTTTTATTCCTAACCAAAGCTATTAATAAAAATGTATTTGAATTGTATTTGAATTACTTGATTGGAATCGAGTGGTCTCCTGTCTGATCAATACCTGTCTGAGCAGTGGTATAGACACCCAATTATTATATTCTTGCAATTATTTGTTCAATTATTTTCGCCAACAAGTAATTTGTTGACAATTATTTTTCTTTGAGATATTCTCCTCTGTAGTGAATTAATGTAATTAATTGACACCAATTGGTGGCTGTCGTAGAGGGTGGGGAACCACTGCCGGTGGCGATCGTCTCAAATGAAAACTGAAAATTTCAAAAAATGTTTGAAAAATCGTTTTCACTGTAAATGTATTACACATTTGGTTTGGATTCCTATTGAATGTAAACTTTTCTATTGAAGAATGAAAATCGATTTTTCTGTTCACCACTACATTTACATCGGGTTATTCCCGGTCTTTTTGCTCGATTATTCACCATTCTTCAGAATTATTCTTCAATTATATGCTAGATATTTTGAATTTTCCAGTTTGTTTATTTTTCGAAATATTGTCCTTGTTGAAAAATAGAATCATAAACAGAGTCGAGTAATTTATTTCCTAGTTGGAAAATCCTATTAGTCAAGCCAGTGTTTCCCTATTGAATTCTTGCCATGATAATTTGTGAAAAACAAGAATATTTTTTGAAATATTAGATAAACGAAAATTTATTAGTTCAATAGCCTGGATCCTATTGGATGCTCTCCTATTTGAGTGGAAAAGTTTTTCGCGAAAACATTTTATAACCAGTTTATAGTTTATTATGAATTTCTTCTCCAAAATAATATAAATGATAATCAAAAGCGTCGTTAAACTAAACGCTTTGCAGAACTGTTTATTCAACTCATTTGCGCAAAAATCGCTAACTTATTGATAATTATCAGATTCTTGGTCTCTCCCGTCTAGTCTTGTCTACAGAGACGACATATTTTGGCCCAATTTTTCCTCTTTTGATAACAAAATAAAACATATATTAAATACATATTTCTCTTCCCAAGCATTGGATCGCAATTTTTTCGGTGTATTTTCTCTTCTCTTTTGAATCAAATTTTTATTATTTTTAAAACACTTTTAATAAATAATATTTGATATGAGAATAGTCTGCGATATGTTCTCAAAGTTCAGAACAACAAATCAAAGTTCACCTAAAATGGAGTAATTTTATCCCATTTTTATTACTTTCCTCGATTATAAATGTGTCGAATGTGAAAAATATGCCAGGCCAGTTACCATTCAACATGAGGTTTCCAACTAGCAAAGTTTATTGACTATAATTCGCCCGTTTCTCTGAGGCCTGTCTTTGAGCACAGAAGCCAGTGATGACCAGAAAGGGGGAGGATTTGCAATAAAAGCGCCACATTTATTATGAAATATTATCATGCAAACAGCGACAATAAAATTGAATTGAGCAATGAATCCAACACTGATTATACCCATTTTATTTGTGTCCTCAATCCCTCCCCCATTACTGTCCATTCCTATACACAATATCCAGTGTATTCAACCCTAGATTGAATTGAAAAAAAGAATTCTAATTGAACAGATGATTTAAATTTGAGAAATTGAATTAAATTTAATTAACTGAGTTTAACTCAATTTATTTGAGTAAGCAATAAGTTTTGTCAGAATGTAAGCCATTCCACTCTTAAACCCCTATCGGAGGGCAGAAAACAAATTACTTTTAATTCATAAGACATTAAAAGACTCCGAGAAATTCAATTTAGATTTAATTCAAACAATTTTTCCGATTAAACGACTAATTCTTTGATCGTTTAACTGGAGCCTAAACACCACAATTAGCTGCTGATAGTAATAACGATGATATTCAATAAGAAAAAATTGTTTCCACTCTTTTCCAAATTGATCTTAATTTGTGATTAAAATTAATTAAAGTTTTGAATTCTTATCGAATATACAAAATCTCATAATTAGTTTAAAAATCTAATTATTTTACATAAGAGTTATCACTGAATACCGTAAAACCTCTTATTTATGGCCCGGCGTTAGAAATAGATACGGATTTTCAATTATGCCAGAAAAAGGGTCGACTCCTTCCCAGTACTGCTGAGTTTTACTGTGAATGTCTCTGGTAATTAGTTTGCATGTTAAATGTAAATAGCAAGAAGAAAAAGAGATTGACTCGACTTGAAATGTACTCCTCATTCAACTTTTAAATGACTTTAACACTTAATTTAACTCCAAATACAAACGAAAACACAATTTGTGAGACATTTTTAATTAAATTTCTTTCCAAACGATGAATAAAATTAAATATTATATCAAAATAGAAGTCGAGACCGAAATTAATGCCAATAATTACAGACTCTCTATAATAGGGATAAGACATTCATTAATTCCGAATTCATTTTATTCTTGGCTTTTAATTACCAAAAAGAATATCTGTTTAAGAGGTCTGTGTCTCTCTCAGAGCACACTATTTATTCTGTGCCGGCGTTTTGAGCCGATGAGTGAATACATTGATTGAGTTTCTTTGAAAAAAGACGAAGAAGAAGACGAATATTAATTAGGAATCTTCAAGAATAGATATATTCCGAGTAGTTTTTCCCATTTAGACAACATTTGGGATATTAATTATCCGAAAATAACAACAAAAAATAAATTATTTTATTTTCGAGGCACTTATTTTTAGACTTAATTTTCGCCCAAATTCTTAACAAATTGAATGAAAATTCTTTCGTTTTATTTATTTTTTTGGTGTTTTCGCTGAAAATGAGATATATTTTGTCATTAAAATCTGTTTTTTGTTTGGTTCCGATTAGAAATTAACGAAAGGAAGTGACTCCTGGTCTTTGTCTGAGTTGGTTCACGCCATAGTGATATTGTCCCACTTCCACGCACTGTCCAGTTTTGTGTTCGGCTGTGCCATCGGCTCTGACGGTCACACACTCGTCAATGAGGGCGACGAAAAAGAAAATGGTCACAACCACCGGTTCCACACTAATCCAAATAAAGCGCCCGCATCGCCAACTAGTTTAGGTATGTCCACCTCTATTAATACACTTTGATATGCCGAAAAAGGATTCACCAAGCTCAATCAATAATAAATAAAATAATGTAATTTATAATTCTGGTCGAATTGGTATAAATTTTTAGAAAAAATAACCTTGACCATCCCTGACCATTACGGTCTAATTGTAAATATTTGGCTTTAAAATTGGCGTAGGGGCAATTCAATACTTGGCACTTGAAATCCAATTTAAAACGAATTGAATTATCATGAACAATTCGTAATAACGATCAATCAAAGTAACAATCGATCAAAAGACAAAACCTGATCCAGTTCACTTACTTTCAATAGCCTTCGAGAGTCTAATTCTTTGAGTCCCGTCGGCGTCAACAGTGAAGAGCACAGAATAAAAGCTCACAACTCATCAAAAACTAATTACATATTTATTTTGTATTAAGTTTTTGTTTGGCTTTAATTTCTTTGTTTTTCTCTCATTTCAATCACTATTTTTGTTTAATGTGTTTCCAAAGTCTTCTCTACTCTTCTCTACTCCTCTCCACTCAATCCCTGTCTGTGTTTTTCGCCGGAAAAAAAAATAAAGACAGACTTTAAGCATGACTTTCATTGACTTTTATTTTTATATGTTTTGCTCCGATTTCTCTCCTCTACTGATACGATGGCTGTGCTCTGCCTTTCATAAAATTTTTTCTGAAAACAAGGCAAACACTAAGAAAAAAGGTCTTCTCTTTTATTCCAAGAGGTGTTAACACTAATAAATCATTTCAAAGGGAAATAAATGAGTGGAAAAAAATAAGAAATTAAAGCAAAAGAAGATTAATCGCCGAATATTTTTCTCTTTTTTATATACATTCAATGAGTCTCTCTCTCTCTCTCTCTCTCTCTCTCTCTCTCGCTCTCTCTCTCTCTCTCTCTCTCTCTCCGCTCTCTCGGCGTTTGAGTAAAAATACTTTATTTTTGCGGATATTTCTCTGTTATATAACAGCGAAATATTTAGTTCTTAAATATAATATCAAAACCTCTGATATAATATTAAAAATAATAATAATCTCTTTGCTTAAGATTTAACTGTAATTTCAGTCCACATAACGAGAAATGTTTTGCGCAGTAATTGAGTGCAAAAATTTTTCCCTAAAGATTAGATACGAATCTCTGATATTAGATAAAAACGGCTCAAAATATTCCCATTAAATATTTCATTGAGAAGAATGAAAATTCATTCAATTTATTCAGAGTCGAGAGAGAATGCGGAGAGAGAGAGAGAGAGAGAGAGAGAGAGAGAGATGAGGCATATTTTTATGGCTCTTCCCTTTCCAAAGGAGAGTGAATAATATAAAAATACTTCGTTGATCTTCAAAACCTCAAGAATTTATTTTGGGACTAATATTAGACCTGAGAAATGACTATAATTATCCTATCCTACCTTGCTGGTGTCAGCAAGCTCACTTTTAGCATTGGAATGAGCGAATTTTGTTCTTGAGTCATTTGAAAGTTTTTCTAGTTATGTTCCATGACTAAAAATTGAGTTTCTTTGGGAATTTTCATAAAATTCTTGCTGTTTGTTGTCTGTCTCCCCCTTGGATAGCCCTGACTGTACTCATGAATACCGGCGGAGTGAAGGATCCGATGGTTTTGTCAGTGATTTTAAAAGAAAAATTGTTTTTATATAAAAATAGAATTAATTTTCGTTAAAATAAGACAAAAAACTCATTTAGAAGAGAATTCGGGGTCTTTTTAATACTCATCCCTATTATTAATTAGTTTTTATTCTGAGCTCTTTTTGAAATATTCGTGGAATTACGGCAACAATAGTGTAATTTTTTATTTTTCATTTTTAAAAAGATTATTATTAATTGGGTTTAATTCATACGATTATTACTTTGAAAACACAGGGAGTTCTCCGACGGCCGGCGCAGAAGTCGAGGCATTAATGAAGAAAATGCAGACAATTAATGAACAGAAGGGCAGCGCCGGCACTGATCCTGACTCGGCCTCACAGGAAGACCTATTAAAGAACCTTGATAAATTAGAATACCAGACCCAAGAACTTCTGTCCCCATTGTTCTCATCGAACAACGGTTCGCCACAACAGGCGGTGGGCGCCCAACCCGTTGGCAATAACCACACGAATAACACGAATAGTAATAATAATAATAACAGTAATAATAGTAATAATAATTATTCGAACGGCGCGGTCGCCACCAATGGCGCCGCTGTCGTCAGTCCAGTGGTCGACAAGTCTTTCCCCGAGTTATACAAGTTTTTAGAAGACCCCCAATTCGGTTACGAAGACTTTGCCCGCAGACGCGATGAGTCAGACTTTCCAACGTTTCGGGTACAGGACTACTCCTGGGATGACCACGGATTCAGTCTCGTCAACAGACTCTACTCAGATATCGGCAATTTGTTGGACGAAAAGTTCAAAATCTGCTATAATCTCACTTATTATACGTAAGTACTGATTCACCATGATACAAATGACAGTCTCCGACTCCTCTTCCTTTATCCTATTGACTGCGGGTTTACTTGACTGAAAAGACAGGTCATTAGACTAATCTGTCAATCAATAGGAAGTAAGGGATTGGGAGTAATTTGAACATGCTAACTTAGTTTCAATTGACTAATGTTTGTCTTTGAATTGCGGACAGAATGGGAAATAAGACAAACATCGACACAACGCCTTTCCGTAGAGCCATTTGGAACTACATTCAGTCGATGTATGGGATCAGACACGACGACTACGACTACCGCGAAGTCAATATTCTTTTGGAACGAAATCTAAAATCTTATATAAAGTCTTTATGTTGTTATCCGCATCGGATCCCCACTAATAGGGATTACTCTAAAGTTATGCGTGGATTCAGGCCCTCAGAAAAGGTATGCCAACCAAAAACAATTAGTCTTATCGCTCAGTAATAATGCGGTTCCCTTATGTCGGGCGCTGCGTTCCCACTCTCTATCTATGCCCTCCCCTCCCGACAGCTTCTAAAACCAGATCCTTTGAGGGGGAGTTCCATAAATAGTGTCAAAAACGATTTTTCACGAATTATCTGTAAACTGTACCTGCTTAATGATACCTCTGTGTGGGAGTTTAGAGTTCACTAGACTCGTTTTCTTTTTCCTTTTCGTTAATGACCCTGAAAATATCAAATCATTTAAATATTTGTTGCCCGACAAGCAAAATAAGCAAGCATCTATTTTCAAACGCTGTTCCAAAACATTTAAATCAAACCTATTTTTTTCGATCGCTTTTCAGACACTTCCCCATACTTTTAATTTAACCTAGTTTAATTAGCTGATAATTTATATACCCTTTGGTGGTATCAAAAGCCATTATGCGCCAGTCTATTAGCAGGGTAATTTAGTTGGAGAACAATTTATACTCATTTATAAGTTTTTTGATATTTAGATAATTATCTGGATATTCATGTTTTGATTCTATTATGACTGATATGTTATCTGCGATACAGCGGTTAGAAACCCAAAGAGAACAGCCATAGCCAGAGTAGAGCCATAGCCAGAGTAGAGCCATAGCCAGAGTAGAGCCATAGCCAGAGTAGAGCCATTGCCAGAGCGCAGCCATAATCGCGATATTGACGCCAATTGATACTTACATTTGTCTCTCGATTAGATTCACGTAAATCTGATGATATTCGAGGCCCGACTTCAGGCCGAACTGTTATACGCGTTGCGGGCCGTTATGCGACACATGACTTGATGGGTGACTTTACTTTTATTTATTAATAAAAAACAACAAAAAAACTATTTTTTAAACAACAATACAAGAAATTTGTTCTTTTAAAATAAGTCGGAAAGATCCAAGTTTATTTCGGGTGATGAAGAAGCAAACAAATTTTTCTTTTCATTTTAACAAGAACACAATTAATTTTAAACATGCTGAGATTTTTTCTTTTCGCCGATTCATGTAATACAGTCAGATCTCTGATTAGAGAAACGTTCGCCACCATGGTCATATTTGTCTTTTCCTTTATTATTTAAACAAGTTCAAAGTGAGAAAACAGTTGTTAGCATGATCATTTTGGGCTCCGATAAGCCCTGTGGTCAGTGCCATGATATCCGGTCTCTTATATCGAGGTTTTTCTAATTCGCTGCTCTCTCTTATTGAGAGATTGGACTGTATTTATTGAACTCGTGTTTATTCATTATTTTATCTTGATGATCTATTATTATAATTTTTTTCGAACATTAAAAAACGAACTAGACCGTTTTAAAAATGGTCGCCAACTTGAGTGCATTGAATAAAATTTAAGATTGTTTTTTCTAAAACCAATTTGATTCAAGTTCATTTTGCTTTATCTTGGTCAATTTCAAGATAATTCGATTCTCTATTTTATTTAATTTCAAAATTCTTTTTCTCCTTTTGTTTAAAAAAAAATTGTGAAAAAAGTACGAAAAAAAACTTCCAAATAATGAACGAAAAAATATTTAGAAACAAAAAAATCGCTGAATTTATTTTTCGAATCAATACAGAAAAAGTATCAAGCTAAGTTTGCTAATTATTATGGATATTTAATTTTGAGAAAATAAAAGTTGAGAGATATTTGTTTTTTACATTTAGGCGACTGCTTTTTGAAAGATTAGCTTGATACAATTTTCAATTGACGTATGGATGAAACCAGTTTTTACTCCATTTTGAATATGATCAGGTTGAGAATATTAAAAAATGTGTCTGACAATTTTTCTCCTTATTTTCTGAGCAAGCAACTTATTTGTAGTGATTATTTATTCATATTCGGAAAATTGATCCTGGAAACTGCGAAAATGCCATTTGGGATAAGTTTTCTGCATTTTTACTTTGATAGATACTTTTAGTATTTTACTGTTATATTATTAGAGATCAAATGAATTGATAAACAAATTCATCTTTTTTTAAAATTCGTCATATTTTTAATTTCTGGTGTAATGGCGTTCAGTCGAATCCCTTCCATTCAAAACCCTTTTGGCAAAAACTGCGGCCATCTTTGGTTTGGAATCGTTCGGGATTCCGCTGAATGAGATTATCCAGGTCACTTCGCTGATAAAAAAATATTAAACAAATGCCGCAATCTTGCACACAATTCAATAAAAAAAACAAATTATGTATTCAATAGCTTTAATTCAGGTTATTATATGGTATTAGGATTTTTCAATTAATAGATATTTCAAATTACTTGATATTTCCAATCAAATTAATTGTGAATTTTATCATTTCATCGCTAATTCTGATGACAATTCTTGATATTATTACTACTATTGAGAAGAATAACTAATTTTCAAATCTATTAACTCTATTATTAATTACGAAAATCGGAAAAATATATCTAATTATTAATTATAAGTCTATATAATTATAATAATTGAAATCGTGATAAAAGCAATAGTTGTTTATGTTTTCAATTATTTAAAGAATAAGACCTAAAAACCAATTGAATTCTTCTCCAAAACGACAAAAATATATTCAAAAACAAACAAAAAAATGCTTTTCTTAGGAATTTCTTCATTTAGTCTCTCGAATAATAATTATATTTAGTTTAGTATTAATTACATTGAATTCTATATAAATATATTGATATTCAAGTGAACGGAATATACATTTTTGTATATATTCTGCTCTTATTTAGTTTGTTATTATTTCTCTTCCAATTGATGTCCACATAATGTGTGTAAATGTGA
>JAQGBD010001819.1:0-13015 GCA_034698165.1 Punctoribates punctum | reverse complement strand
CATAATTTCAAGTTCTATCTTTCACCAAGCATTTTTCTTGGTCCCGACCGCGTGAAAATAGGGAGGTTCAGGTGTACCAATAATAATCAAACGTATCCAACAATTTCAGTTCTAAAGATTGCTCTCAATCTATGAAACTTATCGATAATCAACTGAATATCTGTATTAATGACTCTTGTTCATTCCACCCAAAGAAATAAATATAAATATTTATTGAAATAAATCAATAGAAATCTATAGATTTGAATATACGGCAATATATGCCAATATATGCGGTCCTCTCCTTAAATATTTCGTATAATAGACTAAGCGATGAATTATATAAACAGTTGTGTTCATAGACTGTGAGTATAGATAAGTAAAATAAACGAAGAAATTGTTTGAAACTTATCTAATATTCCTTTAAATTTAACGTCAATTTCGGAAAATTATTGCAAAAATTAGGAAACAAAGGGTTAAAAACCGCATTAATTCGACTCCAAATTGAATATAATGGTAGTGATTGAGCTATAATTTTAGGAATTTCCTGATATATCAAATGATTTTGCGTTTTAGAGTTTGCGTCTAAACAAAAGTTATTGACTGAGTAATCGTTTTGTATTTTCAGTCAAAATAAGAGCTAATCTATTGAAGTGAAAATCCATTGATTTCTTCGCCAAATCACTGGCTTTTGGACAACAAAAATAGATTCCAATAATAAGTTAACTGACCCGACACACAATGATAAGACATGTAATCACATTTGACGAGTCATTATTTGGCAGTCAAAACACAAATGTCTATCAAATATCACTTCGAACAGAATTTGGGACAGTTTAGACACTAAGCAAGCTCATTTAACCATATTTTAAGCTTAAATAAGCTTAAATTAAAGACCAAAATAGTAAAGATTTATGACTTTTATAACAGAAAACAAGATTTGAATTCAAATAAGTGTTTATTCGTATCACTGGGTATAAGATATCAAATGATTTTTTGCAAGGGCAGATTACTATTATTAAACAAGTGATTATTTTCTGCATAATAACTTCAAAACTCATGAATTATTTAAAACTTGAATTTGTTAAATACATTTCCTGCGAATGTCTTCGAATAATTGCTTTTTTGTTATTTTGGACAAAAAAGTCGTACATTAGAAGAGAGGATAAAATTATGATATAATTTATATCATCGAAAATAATGACTGAATTTGAAAAAGAAAAAAACAATTTCTTCGTCTCTGGTTAAGTCGTGAAAAGAAATAATAATCAATTGAAAAAGAAAATCGAAAAACAAGAAAAAGTTAACTTGTTATTGAAAACCATATGAATTAATTGTTTACAACAAGTAAAAAAAAATCTAAAACCAAATTGAATTCACATCACATCTGACCTGAATTTATGTGATTTGAGTTTTTCTGCAAACGATTGGAGAGAAAAACATTTTATCGAAAAAATGTTATTAAAACAATTGAAGCATAAAAAGGTAATCTACCGAATAGTATACCGAAGAAGTATATAATACAGTATAAGTCTTATGGAGAGTAATCTCTTTGAAGACTAGATAGAAATCTGTGCAAAAATATTGCACAGTATTAGTGTTAGTGTTGCTGAAAAAACAGTACACAATACTCGAGTATAGTTGTTATACCTGTAACTAGAATTACCTGAATTTTTATATTCCAAGTGGGAGTGGAGTACACCTGAAGAAAGCCCTACGAAAAAGTTGAGTATTAGTGCTCACAGGAGTCTGTGCTTTGGATTTGAATTTTTGGGCGAAAAGCGATTTCAAAATGCATTGAAAACTCTGTTTATTAGAGTTGTGTTGAGTGAAGAGAGCAGTGAATGCGTGCAAACCGTTTGCCATTCGTTTCAAATGTAAACAATCGCTAATGTCTTCAATTTGTGACCAATTCTTCGCTGTTTATCTCAACTCTGGTCTCAATTTAACCGAAAAATTCAAATGAATTGATAATAATTTTACTTAAAATAAAGTGAATCTTAATTTTTAATTAATAATTTGTTTTTATTTTATATTTTTGTGAAATTCATATGTTTTTTAATTCAAGTTTTTGGCGCTTTTATTGACTTTTAATTTGAAACCGATTTGGTTCTCAATATTACATTCATTTTAATCAAATTATTATTATTTAATGAGTTTTTAAAAACAGTATTAAATGTTTTATTTGATTTGAATCAGAGTTTATTTATAATATTATTGGGATTTTATTATTGGTGTGAAACTGATCCAGGAATCAAATTCTTGTTTATTTGGTTTTTTGTGTCAAACAATTTAATGTCAATTCATTGGATTTATTAAATAAATGTCTGAATCACTAAATACTGATAACGGCTCTGAAGATAAACAACTGTTTGAATACATTTAATCTATTGATTCAATTGTGAAATAAAAGTGTTTTTTGTCGACAATGGGATAGACTTTGAAACAGAAGACACGAATCCATAGATAATAATAAATATATTTATTTTATTAAATTCTTAGAGTTTTAATATATTTTCAACACTTAAAAAAATATCAGAAATTTGTATATATTTATGTCGAAGATATGATCCGATTGATGGCGAAGAAGACCAGACTTCGGCTCTTATTGTTGTTATTCTTACCAATAATTATAATAATTGGACTAATATTTTATTCGGCCCTCTATTCAGATAATGAAAACTTAAGACTTTATAATTTTGTTAATCATTACAACCGTTTGGATAATAATAATAATAAGGATTCTGTTATTGAAAGTGAATTAAGTTCTGAAAAACATGTTTTCGATGAAAATAATTCAAATAATTTAAACGAAAAAATTGTTAAAACCAATAATGAAGAGACTGTTCACAAATTCACGTTTAATGAAAACCAAGAATCAAATATCGATAATTACAAATGCAGTCCATTTGTAACAAATCAGACGTTTGACATCAATACCATCGATGACTATAATAGTCTTGAGTTTAGCCCTCAATTTAAAAACTATTGGAACTACTCTTTTGAGAGAAAGTATTTGGAAATCAAACAAAACTGGAATCAATTGCCTCTTAAGGTATGAAAATATTTTATTATCAATGATTTTATTTTTTCAAATATTAAATATAAGTAAATAACCTTTAGTTTGAAACTAATTTATTCTTTTCGAGTATAAATTGGTCGTCAAAAGTGTGATATCACTCTTACATGTGTTCGGAAAACCTGTGCCTTCATTCCCATTGAGAACACAGATGTTTGAAATAATGTATTGAATGTCAATACCATTGGATTCGTGTTAATTGACTCCAATATTACTTAATTGAGTATTCAGTGAAAAACTTGTTTAAACATTTGAATCAATTGTTTCAAACCCTAAACGATATCTTAGTTTTATTTTCTATTATTTCGTTTTAAAAAATATATTTTGAGTCTTAGAGAAAGTGATATAATTTGAAGCGAATGTTAGGAAACGCAATGATTTGGATAATTAATTGACTGAAAATAAGTTAAACCAAAACCACAGTTCGCAAGACATATGGTTTTTGGGTAATTAGGCCTTCAGTGAGATCTCAGAGAAAGACATTTCTTTTCCAAACAAATAGTTTTCCCGAAAGAAATGTCTGAACTATTCTCTCATAGAAACCCAATTCGGAAATAAAAACTACATTTGAAACAAATTGTTGTTTATTATGATTGCACTCAAATAATAGAGAATTATTTTGATAATAATTAGTTGATTAGTATTTTACTATTACTAATAGTCTATTAGTATAACAGAAAATAGTGTTAAACGCTATATGTTGTGAGTATTTAAAGAGCAACATGAATACCTTGCTCACTCCATATATCAAACTATTTGTGAACTATTTTTTCATTTATAGCCTTATTTTTATGGCAAAGAAAATGCGATTAAACTGTATTTTTAACGTTTTGGTCGTCTCTGAGTTTAGCCATTAATGCAAAACCGTTTCGATTGTATTTCGTTAACAATAGTTGTGTTAGAGTTTAGTGTTATATAAAAATTGTCTAAAAAACAGGTAAACGAACTGCTATTTCATTGAAGTGTCACAAAAGCTGTTCTGTTTGAGCCTAAAACTGAGTTTCTCTTTAATTTCTATTTATTATTCTCTGTGTTTATTCAAACAGTTTTCGGGCATTTTTTAAATCTAACCATTGATTGTCTTCCTGTTCGCCGACCGGACAGTAATTCAACAAAAAAGCAAACAGTTTTCGATCTCTATTTGTTTTGAGTTTGAAACTTGATTTCCAATGATATGCTTAATATATTTTGCAGTGTCTTTGCCTGAGCTCACAATTGTCGATCTCTAACCAAATTATATCGGTTTCCCTTTCGGTTAGATTATCGGATAGTGGCTGATCTCAAATGGGAAGTCCTTCACGCTTATCAAGCTCATATCAACTATGAATCAGTTATTTTTTACAAGAATTCATTAAAAATGAATAAATTTTGCTCTAATATCACACTTTTCAAAATTCTTAATTTATTCGTTGATTTCCTCATAATTTGGTTAATAATTTGTATTGAGTTTAATCTTGGAATTGACTTTTCTGAAGGAATTGTTTCAATTGTATTAATCTATTGGAGTAAGTGTTGATATGTGGCTGTCCTTCGAATCACAATCAAAGCCTATAATTAATGAATTCTTTTGTTGATTAAAGGTTGAGCTCATTTTCGTGAAAATATTTATTGAATAGATTGAGCGCTAAATCTTAGTCCAAACGGTTTTCTAAGTTTAAGCTTTATTTGAAAGACTGTTAATAGTAATCAATTTTTTGGTCCTAATATTCAAATCATGAATTGAAGGCCAAAACAAAAACTAAAATAATTTAAAACAATTTTTCCTTAGTTTTTGAATGCAAACCAAAAAACTTAAACTTATTATTCAATTGATTGTTATTTCGTGTTTGAAACGTAATTCACGTTTTGGCCGTAAATTCAATTTTCTTTCATATATTGAATTGAATTCACAAATAAATTATTTCCCAAAATATAAGCTATTGAATAATAATCACTATTTTTCAGTACTCTTAGGAAATGAAACTATTTTTGCTCACTATTTATGTCACAAAATGTGTTCCGATTTGATATAAAGGGGTATAAAATATTTTTATGTATAATCTGTTAATATTTCACTTATCCCTAATTGTTTATTGAAAGCACTTTTGATTTCTCTCATTATTTGAGATAAAAATTTATTCCACACTTTATCTGATATTTTGAGCAAATGTTTTATAATTTATATTAATTAAGAGCTCCGATAAAAACTAGTTTTCGTTTTTTTATATTTATAGTCTAATGATGTCTCAGCCCTGAGCTCTGCCCATAATCTATTGGTTCGGCTCTTTTGACAGATTATTAATAGTTTCACAAAATGTGTTATAGTTTTGATGTAATAACTAATTAGTGTTTGAATTCATTTCTCTAATAAATATTTATTTGATTTTTCTTTTTAAAAATATGTAATCCGATTGAATCGATTTATACTCTATTCATATCTGGGTTTCAATACATCTGATGTTTCTTTTGGTCTGATTTTGAATTTCATTTTCTTTTTGGTGAAATCGAAATCAAAACTTTTCTTGCATTCAGTCTATCGATCGCTAAGTTATTTGAGATATTTTTATCTTTGTTTTTAGTGAAAGACATCTCTTTTTTTTATCTAAATTCAAAAAATGAAAACAAGTTTTTGTGACATTTTTCGTCGTTTTTAAAACATTTTTCAAGACTTAAGTCTTTGTCATTTGTTGGATAAAATTTCTTTTGACTCGAGTTGTAAGCCGAATGTCAGCCAATGTTAGGGCTTTGGAAACATAGTTCTCATTCTCCCTCTGTTTCGGAAACAATTGATTTCTAAACCGAAGAATAAAAACATTTTTTGTTAGTTTAAATAAATTGGTTTAATATTCGCCAAAAACTTGTAATTCAGGTCTAATCCGCTTACAGACAAACTCCAAGATTATAATCGTATTCACGAATTCAAAATTAGTTTTCAACAAAAAACAATACAGAATACAAATTAATCTTTTGTGGATACTTTGTTAGCTAGTACAAACAAAAATATTATGTATATAATTAGTACATAATATTTAATTTATTTGTTTTGATTGTATTTCTCAATCAATTTTGAATAACAATCGCTTTATTTGATTTGATGTTCATTTTAATGATTTATGAAATGAAACCCATTTTCAGTTCAAATAATGGAAATTATTTTTAATCCTTTTATAGTTTTGGGAAAATTTTATTTGCTTTCCAGTTATGTAACAAAAGATTTATTATTCAAAAGAGTCCGGAAAATAAAAATTTCAAATTTTCCTCTTCTATTGAATTTAAGAATTCTATGAAAAGTTGTGATAAAAAATTGATAACAATTTTATTATAAGGCGTTTCGAAGAATAATTTTTCTTAATTTTATATCTTCTTTAGCTGTATATCGAAAATGAAAAGTTTGTATTGAATTAAATGATAAATAGATAGAAAATGTTAGCAATTTTTAAATGAATTATAGTTATTATCGAATTCTGGTTTTTATCCATTCTATCAATGATTATATCCATTGAAAGTATTTTTTTT
The DNA here is from genome assembly GCA_034698165.1 of Punctoribates punctum. Taxonomy (NCBI): domain Eukaryota; kingdom Metazoa; phylum Arthropoda; class Arachnida; order Sarcoptiformes; family Punctoribatidae; genus Punctoribates; species Punctoribates punctum. The sequence goes on along the minus strand of JAQGBD010001819.1, from coordinate 6,462 downwards.
CTGAACTAAATAATAGTGTTTTTATGACTCTTTCATATATTTCTCTATTAAGGCAAACAATGTGTCTGTTTGTGAGGTCACCAAACTGGAGAGGGTGCTTATTTATGAACTAGTACATTTTCCATAAACACATATTTAGCACAATCGGAATACATTTGAAGCGGTATTGCCTTTAATATTAGGCATTCATAGCTCACAAGTCTAGAGATTAAAGCGAAACCTATTCCTACACTTCGGGAAATATTTTGGACTTTTTTGCAAATATTTGGCAAACAATGGCTAAGAAAACAAATAAAGGCCCATATTTAAGGTCAGGCATTGTTTTGGTGTGAATTTGCGTTTAATACGAGTGAACTCTCCGTCGACTTCTCTAATGAAACACTGTTTGCGGAAACAGAGAATCATTTATTCCGTTCCTTTGACCCAACATTACCTCATAATTACTTATCGTGTGATTCACTTAATTATACATTCATTTAGTTTTTAAGCCTTTGATTACATAAACTCTTAATTTGTTTAATAAGAAGACTTTAATTAAATGTATTGTATTGTAGGTTATAATATTGCCGCACTCCCACAATGACCCAGGTTGGCTCAAGACTTTCGAACAGTACTTTTATGATTATACGGCACTCATTCTAAATAATATGGTCGACAAACTGGATCACTATCACGACATGAGCTTCATTTGGGCGGAGATGTCATTCTTGTCGCGCTGGTGGGAGAGGTATAAATCGAATGAGCTTGTTACTTTTTAGATTTCCTCCTATTGATTGTTTATTCTGTGCTTAGTCTAAAAACTCGACCTCAAATGAGAGATTCGGTTCGGAATCAAATAAAAAGGGGTCAGTTGGAGATCGTGACGGGCGGGTGGGTTATGACAGACGAGGCGGCCGCACATTATTACGATATGATTGATCAGCTCATAGAAGGACATCAGTTCTTGAGAACCAGTATTGGAATGACTGAGTCTCCGGTCAGCGGATGGTCTATAGACCCGTTCGGTCACGGAATGACTTTTCCTTATATTCTACAAAAGGCCGGAATAAGTAATACTTTGATAGAGAGAACACATTTCGGTTGGAAACAGAAATTGGCCGCAAAACAAGAATTAGAGTTCGTTTGGAAACAAATATTCGATACGAAGAATATGTCGGATCTGTTCTGTCAAATGTCTGCCTTTGACTTATACTCAATTAAGTTCACGTGTGGTCCCAATACAGACATTTGTCTTCAGTATGACTTCAGACGCATTGCCGGCGAATACTCGGAATCTACGTCTGTGCGCATCACTGATGAAAATATAGAGGAGAGGGCTCTCCTTCTGATCAACCAATACGGACGACTGGCATCAGTGTTCAAACACAATGTAGCTCTGGTCCCTTTGGGGGACGACTTTCGCTTCAATTATGACATGGAATGGGATCAACAGTACTCTAACTACAAGAAACTGATGGATCACATCAACAAAAACCCCATTCTTTACAACAAAACTCAAATCAGTTTCGGAACTCTAAACGACTACTTCAGTGAAGTCCACCAAAGAATGGCGAAAATCAATCAAAACAATTATCCGTCGCTTTACGGAGATTTCATGCCTTACGGAGACGTTTATGTCGACTCCAAACCCAACTATTGGACCGGATATTACACAACTCGACCCTTTTGGAAGGCACTGTCGCGAGAGTTACAGCACTACCTGAGAAGCGCTGAAATTCTTTACTCAATGGCCCGAAACCTCGTCCGACAAAACGGAAACACAAGAATGACTGACCGCTTAGACAAAGATTACGACAATCTGTCGACAGCGCGACGCAATTTAGCCCTTTTCCAACACCACGACGCCATCACCGGCACATCCAAAGAACATGTTATGGAAGACTACGGCAAAAAACTAAACCGGGGTATTATCGAGGCGTTGGGTGTTATCTCCCATTCAGCTCAGTTCATATTAGTGAGAGACCACTCTGTGCTGCCCACAGATATGAACGCCGCTCATCCTTTAACAGCTTATTTGTTTCCTGATGTTAAGCGCCCGGAATGGGATGAGTTGACCCAAAAGGTGGTTCTTTCTGTGCCTGGAGTTGAGGGCCGAAAGATTGTTGTTTTCAATTCTCAAATCCAGACTCGAATCGAAGCGATAAGAGTTTTGGTTAAGAATCCAAACATTAATGTAATCGACGCACAGAATGGCAATGAATTACAGATTCAAATAAACCCTATTTTCAATACAACGGCTGCCGTCGCCACTAATGTCTTTGAAGTCGAGTTTTTAGCAACTCTTCCGCCGTTATCGCTGACCACTTATATAATACAAAATCGTCATAAAAGACATCGAAGCCATCGATCGAAAGTATCGCTATTCTTGAGTGACGCCAAAGAAGACGAAGAACTCTTCGATCTCGAAGACGAACGAATGAATCCAAAGATTTTCAACTTTGATATCCCCTATGAAAAGGATTTGGAGTTCGAAACCCCATATTTGAAGGTCAGGTTCGACAAAAAGACGGGATTTCTGAGCCATATATTTGACAAACGAACAAATTTTGTCCAAAAAGTTGGAATGAATTTTATGGCCTATAAGTCAAAAGACTTTTATAGCGGCGCCTATTTGTTCAAACCCTCCCATTTTGATGCCATCCAAAACATAACCGAAAGGTTTCCCATTTTGAGACTCATTAGGGGAGACCTCAGCTCTCAATTGACTGTTATTTATCCAAATTTTATTGAAGTTGAGTATAAGGTGTATAATACATACGCTCCGATCGGAGCCGCCCTAAGAATCAAATGTAAGTTCGATGTCTCTAAAAGACCAGATCTGATAGACTGGGAGTTATTCATGAGGTTAGAGACAGACATCGATAACGTTGACCCCAAAGACAGCCGCAAAAGATTTTACGTCGACTCAAATGGCTTTCAAATGATAGAAAGGAAATACATCGATAGGTTGGGCGTTGAGGCCAACTATTACCCCATGACTTCTGCTCTCTATATTGAAGACAATAATTCGAGACTCAGTTTATTGTCGTCTCATTCTCACGGAGTTTCGTCTCCTTTTGTCGGCGCCGTTGAAGTAATGCTCGAAAGAAAATTACGATTCGATGACAATAGAGGTCTGGGGGAAGGGGTTCTCGACAATAAACTCACGGTTTCTACGTTTTGGGTGGGAGTCGAACGCGTCCACAGCTCTGAACAAAAAGATTCGAATATTATTCCGAATTTGTCTGAATTAATGCACTCTTTATTAACGACACTTCTCTACGAACCTATAATTTTATCCTCTGATGGCAGAGAGGACCGACCCATTCATACATCGCTCCGATTTCTGGACAATCCTTTCGATTGCGACCTATTTCTAGTCAATTTGCGAACTCTTCCCGACATAAATGACTTCAATGAGCCCTCGTTTTCAAGTCTACTGCTTCTGCACAGGAAAGTCAATTCATGTGGGGTCAGACCTCAGATCACTCCGTCATCTCTTCTCTGCTCTGAACCTAAAAGTAGACCAAAAAATTTGTTACACATTTTAGTACAAACCATTAGCGAGTGTTCATTAACTGGACTCAAATCAATGGAAATGTTGTCTAATTTAAGCGCTATAGACGTCCCCCGAATGCAAATCAATGCTTTTAACATAACTTTCGTCAAATAAGTGTTGATTTAAACGACAAATCATTATATTTAACGACATTTAGAAACGAAATGTGATATAAGGCCTCTGGTATTGCACTCGACATCGATTGCAGTATTATTTGGAAAAATAATTGTATCGAAAATGATGTGAAATATAAATTATTTGAAAAATTAATGTAATTATTTGTAAATCAAAGCCTCGAATATATTGAGTTTTATTAATATATTTTTGGCTTAAATTAATTGTATTTTTCTTTTCTCTGTTGAAAATTTTGCGAAGAATTTAACGAAACGTCGGATTCGTTGGTTTATTACAAACTGATTACAAATTTAGGGTACAATCAATCAAAGCATAAAAATTAATGAATTCTATTGAGTTTTATCAATAGATTTATTCAAATAATATTTATTAGAAAATATATAGAAATATATTAACAGAAAACTAATTCGATTCAGTATTACTTTAAATACTAATAATGAGTAATAAATTGTATTTTAATAACATTTTAGATGATATCGATTATGTAGAAAATGTTTTTAGTCTCAAATCAAAAGCAATAAACAAATAATTAATTTGAAAAATGATTTTATTTCAAAAATACTAATTTTTAATTACATTTAATAACTATTCGAAGACTTTATTTAAAAGTTTTTTTAATTTTTCCGACTTTTGAGAACTTTTTACATATGAAGTAAACGACGGTTCAGACAATGGAAGCACAGAATAACCCAATCGTTTCAAAAGACGAATCGATAATTCGTGAACTCCTATAAACCCGTTTTCGTCGAGTAGAGCGTCTTTAAAGCCGAAGCAGAGAACAGCACATCTGTCGACAAAATATTTGGTGAAAACTCGTATTGAATTTGATAAAAGTTTGATAATACCTCTTATAGCCGTCCGGAAGGACTGGCAGTTGGTTGTAAGGGTTGACTCCCAAAGAGCCGAATTCAGTCAACGGAAGTGAAGCCAAGTCTTTGTTTATAATGAATTCCGCGTCTGTTTTCAGATTACAATTAATTCAATTGAAATAAATATTTGAATTCAATGAAAACAAACCGATAGTAAACCCAAAAGGAGTCAAAACATTGGTTGAAATGTTGGACACAAACGGATTCAAAGTCTGTTGAATTGATTTCTTAAACTTTTCGACGGAGGCCTCCCTTTTAGTCGTTTCATAATTTGTTTCTGAAAACAGTTTTGAATCAATTTTCTCATTCATTTCGATCTCTGCGACGGCTTTTATGTTCAGAAGTTTTAGTTTTGCCACAATTTGTTTGAAATTCAGGTTTTCATTAGACTTCTGTTCCGTTTGACTCATTATTTGTCGATAAAAGTCTTCGTTTAGAACCGAATTAACGCAATTGTAAGGAACGCATCCAATGATAGAGAGGGACCACACATATAAAAGCCATGACTCGCAATCAAAGTCTTCTCTTTTAATGTTTGGAGTGACATAAGTGGTCAGAATATCAATTATATAATTGGAGCGACAGTAGAGTCGGGCAAAACTCGATATTAAGACCAAAAAATCCTGAGAACTGATTCAAACAAATTAAGATTAAATGTGAGGAAAGGTATCCATACGTGAAATCATTGTTAGTGTCCGTTATTTTCTCGACGTATTGGTCCAGAAGTCTGGGATATAACCACTTTAGTTGACTGACTGCTACCAATAGGTCTCTCCGATCAGAGGGCGGAACAGTATTCAAGAATTTCTTTGTGCACAAGAAGTCTGAGGCCTTTCTCAACAAATCGATGTCACAATAGTTTAGTTTATTCAGCGATGAAATCATTTTAATTAAATGCGTTTCTTTGCAGTCCTTTAAATCTATCGGAGAATAAGTGAATCGATTGACCACTGCTTTGATCAGTGGTTTTGTTCTTCGATTCATTTGCGCCAAAAGGACTAAAATATAGGAAAGGGATCCGACTTTGAAACTGTTTTCATTTATTCCAATCATTTCGAGTGCAGTCATTTCAATCTTTTCGATGACTTCGGGACCCAATGATTGCCAATGACTTAACTGATATCAAAAGAGTGTTGTCTTTGAGTAAAAGAGGGAAATCACTACAAATGACTACAAACCAATTGAATTACGTCCATATCGTTGGAGGCGTTGTCCAACTTTAACACCAAATTGATGACCAATTCCTTGACGACTCTCCTCTGAAATTCTGTGGTTTGGTATCTGACATGAAATGAGAGGCACTGAAGTATTTGCTGTAAAGACATTCCTTTTGCTCTCCAAAGGACCTCATTCTCCAGGATTTCCACCTTTTGTTGGAAAATGGGTTCAAATTCAATGGAAACTAAATTAAAGATAGTTTTCGTACGGATTTAGAATTTGGATCAATTCTTAAGCAAAGGAATGAATGCAAACAACTGAAGAGTTCTTTATTTTTCAAATTCCTGACATTTTCGGCGATTGTTTCCGTCATTTGTTTGAAATCATTTTCATCGACCAATCCTTCGAGACTTAGATTACCTTTCGATACATTTTGAGACAAAACAAAGATATTTTCGAGAACTTCGCGACGGAATGTCATGTCGTCTACAAAGCGGTTCTTCACAGCAATTGGTTCCACATTTGGCGAAGAATTGATATTTTGTTCAATATTTCTGTGAATATTAAATGAATTACTGATATATTTAGCGTTAATTGAATTAAGTTTTGTTGTATTTAACACTAATTTATTGAATCTATTGATTCGCAAAACTTTTAAACAAAACATTCTTTAAATTTGAGAAATATTTGACTCAAATCTGGAAATGTTTACAAATAGTAATAACACGTGATTTAAATCACTTAATGTTTTGCTTTAAGAGA
>JAQGBD010001818.1:0-13043 GCA_034698165.1 Punctoribates punctum | reverse complement strand
TTGAGTCGTAAAATGTATTTACAAGAGAAGAGTTACAAACAATAAGTGCTTAAAGAATATACATATTTACACGAAATCTCTCTTTAAAAACATTAATTTTCTTATATAACAATTAGAGACCATTTCATTAAAATGCATACGAAATGCATTTGTTTGAACATTAATTGAAAACTCAATTTCAAAATAAAGATAAGTAAAGACGAAAAACTATTTCCCGTAAAATATATTGCGATTCGCAAACATTCAAAATAAATTAAATTAAATTATCATTAAATAAGAACTGAGAGGAACTTAAAAATAAGTTTTTGATTTAGAAATTGAGTATCAGATGAGAAACGACTTTCAATTAAGTGTTTTATGATTTCGAAATAGGATTTCCATAAGTTGTTTAGCTATCGATAAATAAACTAAAAATATTGGTTTTTAATCAAATGATTTGCACTGCGATTGAATAGTTGGCCACAAATTACAAAACTTTCGTTTAATCCTTTAATTGTCTAAATTTTAAATAACTTTCATTTTTCATGATTCCGATCGCAATTTTCCGGTCCTATGATTACCGGTCGGAACGTATAGGGCATCGAATTGTCCCCGTATTCCAAGTCCTAAATTACAATTAAAAACAAATTAAGAATTTGCTTCAAAAATAATTTCTTTGTTTGGTTCTCACAGTTTGTAAGCGTTTGTCTTCGTGTGGCCCAAAATACTCGTCGCCATAAGAGTAGGACATACTCCTGGTGCTCTTTTTCAGAGAATGTATTCTACTAAAGGGCTTTCTATTGATTTGATGCCTTTCCATTTCCCAATTGGAAACCGACGTCTCCTTCTTTCGATGCCTTTACGAAAGTAATTTAAAAATTTTAATTCATTTGTAAAGAGATTGAATTGAATGCAAACATACCTCAAATATGAGTAATAAAATATTATTATAATAACCATTAAAAGGACAGCCAAAGTAACCCCTCCGGCAATACTGGCCGTCTCGACTAAGACCTTCTCTCTGGAAGCTGTAAAGGGATCCAAGCAATTAATATCAATTGTTTCCCAAAACTGAGGAATAAAAGTCAAGAAAAACTCATACGAGACTTACGGAGATAAGAACCATCGAGGTCTTTGAATTCACATCTCTGGCCCATATATCCATCGGCACATCTAATGGCAAGAATAAAATAATTAATTTTCTCAGAACTGAATAACTATTAGAGAATTATTTGTTGAATGTAAGCAAAGTAAGCCTTACTCGCAATTATAGAGAATAGACTCTCCAATTCTGACCGAGAAACACGTCGCACCGTTCAGGCAGTACCACTTTGCGTAGGCTTCAGGACAGGCGTATGTTTGGAATGTAATGTTTGGCCGAGTTGTGGGCGACGGTGGTCTTGGTTTGGGAGTTGACCGCGAAGAACAGGCCTCTATATAAAAGATAAAAAGAAGGATCAAATCTGAATCATTTACATCTTATAATTGCTTTATTCCGACCATCAAAATAGAATCAATTAAAAGTGACCGCAATTTCCAATCCCTTTTTGTTTTCCACCCACACCTCCACCAACTCTGACCTAACATTTATATTTCAATCTTTGTTTTCCAACCGACTCTACGGTCGAGTATTGGATCAACTTATCAAACAATTCATATGATTTGATAATAAATATTATTCTCAGTTAAATAATGGGGTGGAATAAGGGGGCAAAGAGACCGACAATTTAGTTGACATCAGACATGATATAAGAGCACAAAAATTTGTTATATGGTATGTCAGTAAAAGAGCTTTATATGCCCTGTGCTCCCAAAATACCTTAAAGGAAGACGACAGCCCTTCCGTTATTATATTTTTGTCACAGTTATGTTCAGCGCATATCAGGTTTGACTTTCCGATTAAAATCCATTGAATTCAAACAAAAAAGTTATGTGAGCCCAACGAGCACTACCTTTCTTGCGTTGTCAGGTGGAGTGCAAATTCTTCACCATTGAGTCAATGATACAGCAATTCAACAAATAAACCATAATTTTCACTCATTCCTCGTTATTCAGCAAACAATTCATAAATAGATCAAAATCCCAAAAATCACTGTTTCTGTTGATATCAGAGTTGAAAATAATTCAGACATTTGTGTCAATAAACTCAATGTTCTTATAATTCAATAAATCCTAACAATAGTTATGACAATTGGGAAAACAATTTTCCTGAATGAGTAGATCATCAATAAATAAGTTGTGGTGTGAGTGCCTTCCAGTGCCTCTATTTCTCTAAACATTATGATTATATGGTTTAAAGCAGTTTATTATAGAATTAATTTGATGGAAATGGCGCTCATATTTGCTTTTTTTACAGGTTCTCAATATTTTTAAACAGAGTATACCTTTAAATCGTTCACAAAACAAATTGGGAGGAAAGAGGATATGCAGAGAAAGGTATAGTAAAGTATGTGAGTGGAGGTAAATATCGGAAGTTGAGTGCACGCTATGGTGTGCTATGCTATACCTTTGACTTTGCATCTCATAAAGCAATTCAATAAAATAAAGTAAAAAGGTTATTACAGGAACCGGAAGTAAGGCTCGCTGGAACTGGATATGGCTCGCTTAGCAGTCTATGCCAATGTCATCTGACAACTATATGTCCACATCACCTCTTGTCCACAGTCCATAAGACTACCATTTGGACAATCACTCATTCAATTGAATAACTTATCTCAAGTATACCTCAAATGATGGCAGAGAGTGGGGGAGGAGAGAGAGAAAGTGAATTTGTGAGGGGAGGAGAGGGGAGAGAGACAGAGAGGAAAGAGATTCTGTTTAATTGGAGTTAAGTTTGATTTGAAACTAAGAGAAAGAATGATCTCAAAAATGATAGAATAATTTGTGAACAAATGGCGATTCAAGTGATAACAGTTTCAGAAGAAAAGAAAAGTCTCTGACATCTGTTTAGAAAGTTTTGGTCAAATACTTAAGTATCGAATAAATAAAGAAAATATTTTTTAAAGACAACTAATATTAATAAATATTCGTAAATGTATTTAAGTTTTGAGTCAACTATTTTCCAAATTAGAGTTTTTCTGATTTATATATTTTTTATTAACATATGTACCAGTTTTGCAAACGTTTCCAGATTCATGAGAATAACCAGGGTCGAGTTGCCAGTTAACTCCCCAAAAGGTTACGGAATTTGCTAAACAACGTCCAGAGTTTGGGTTTTGTTTATGAGAATGGAATGAAGAGTACATCCCTTACTTCACTCCCCCTAAAATGTGAAGAAAACTTGTGACAGAGGTCACGACCCCTGGCAACCCCAGTATAGTTAACCAAACAGCAAAATAACTCAGAAAAGTGCATCTGTTGGGGGATAGTTACCGGAGAGAGTGATAGAGAGTGTGTCAGACCCAATACAAATGTTGGCCGCAATCGCGATCCGAATCAGTGAAAGCAGTTTTAGAACCGATTCCGAGCAATATATTTATTGAAAGAACATTTGAGGCCTGCCTTCAGTCAAAATTACATTCGCTATCATAGCGTCTCTCTGTTGACAAACCATTGAAAACAAATTTTTCTAATCAAAAATGTCTTTGCGATGGATTCCCAGACGGAATGCCAGACTTAGACATCACTGCGAGGGTTGATATGACTAATAGATATGAATTAAGTATTCATTTATTCCTCAGATTCGAAGTCTGCTTTTAAATTAAGATTATTTGGAGACTCCAACACCTGTGCTGTCCTGTCCTGTGCTGGTCGAAAGCTAAACAAATGGTCAAACTTTGGCTTTTAAAACTCAGCCGGCTATCAGTTTACGGATGAAAGTCTTTTAAACCATTTCTAATGAGAGACGTGTGCCAAGAGTTAAACAACTAACAGAAGTAGCAAAGAGTAAGCACTGAACTGAAGAGACTGTCCTCAAAGGCCTCCCAATGATGTTTAAGTTCCATATGGAGTGCAGATAACACTTGAAATGTTTGGAATAATCTTCTCTCTCGATCTGTGAGGCAGAGGCAGAGCTCAGTTGTTTATTTGACCATATATTGAGTGAGTCGTGCACCAGAATAGGTGACCGCTCAGCTATCATTGCATGTCCTGTGCCCGACCATCTGCTTCTCTTGTTTTGTTGGTATGTCTGGTCTCAAAGGCGTTTATTATATTGAATCGGCAGCACTGCCACTAATATTATAAGTGCTTGCATTGGACATAAGGTGAGCCACGCGACCGACAAAACATGCAGTGAATGCCTTCTGACGAGGGCTCACACCACTAGCACCTGGTCATACTTTTCCGCTCACCATAACATAGTGAACATATCAATCAATTTGGAAATGAACTCAACATTACAACACATAATAGTATAATAATTGTTATATTATTCATAATCTGAAGCCGGCGTTGATTTCAATTGAATCTAATATTTTCAACACTCTATCGATGATAACAACCCTTTAGTTTCAATGTCAGGAATTCTCAGTTAATTAACACTGAATATCAGTTATAAGTTATAAGTTATAACTTATAACTAATAAGACATTTGAAGCAAAAGTTGTCAAAACACATGAAATGTGTTCAGAGATTATTGGAAGCGAAGTAACGATAATTTTTTTTGTGCCAAATCTTATTTTCCTAATAATAATAGAAATGAAGTTTCGATATAATGTCCGCAAATGTTGTGTTTTGTTGCGAACAAAGTCTAGACTTTTGTATTATAGGCAACGAATGTTTTTTTCAGTTTGGGTTCAGGCTATCAATTGCTACCTCATATCCCATACCCCATACCTCGGCTCTCACTCTCGTGGAATTTGAAAGGGAGAACCCGATTGTATTTTGAACTCAAATTGTAAGAACAGCAGAGCTTATGTGAGGGCAGTAGACGTGCGCTGCACTGCACGTGCAGTGAGTGCAGACACGCGTCAGTCGCTGGCAATGCAGTGCAATGGCAATGTGCACCATTTGCTAGCCACCAAAATACCCGGTGCCAAATACAATAGATGCTATTGAAAGTAGAATTTGAGTTGAGCTGTGCCTGCTGCACCAGCCTCTTATGTAGAGTCGATGGTCTTGTTGTAACCGTTCTAAAGATAGAGCGTACTCTTTGGTATTGTGCCGGCAATGGCACCGTCACATGTGATGCTCTCCAATCAACTGTAGAAGTGCACCGATTTTACAAAAGCTCGTCTTTTGCTTTGGTTTCTGTGTCCCAAAGCATGTGCTCTGTATAAGCGCGTGTCTGGTGTGCCAGAGTGTGTGCCTGAGCCGTGCCTGAGCTCTGCCACTCACTCGAGAACAGCAATCAAATAAAAAGCCTTCACTGCAGGCCTTACGAAGAAAGCGAGACTATTAGAGCACCAGTAGAGCACCGGTAGTCACCCGAGAGAACTATTGATTGCAAATTGTAGTGAATTTCGATACATTGCACTCATGACTAGAGTTTCCATCAAAACCGTAAATATGAGAGTTCTTTGACCCCAACGACAGCCAACTATAATATATGCAACCATTGGTTGTGAGCCCTCATTAACATCGATATCACAATAATTAGCGTCAACTCAACTCAATTACTTGTCTGGAGTCACTATTTTCACGATTCAAATACTTCAATGAACTCTTGAAAGAGTTGTGGAGAAACATCTCAGAGACGGAGAGGCCTACAAATCCCTTGCATTTGATAAATACAATAATTGTGAGCCCAAAGAGAGCCCAAAGAAAGCAATAAATAATTTAATATAATATTCAAAGAAACATAAGAAGTAATCAATAAAATACGAGTTCCATAAACTCAATAAAAATTACAGCAGTGGTAGGAATGGTAGAAACGGTATGAGACGATATAAGTGCCGTTTTGGCAGATGCAACACAATATTAACTATGAGTGCAACTATGAACCAGGTTCTCCCAGGTTCTCCTCAAATTTATTGAATTAAAAGGGACACAAAGTAGGCGTAACTAGAGGTGAATAGATTGAATGGAAGAAAAATGGACATGTCGTTTACCAGATACACTCGATCGACACACTAGTTAGGGCACGCGGCACAGCCATACGTCCCGACCGCAAAATATCGTTTCCTAATCAAAACCTTTGGACTGAATCGACTCATTTCACTGAAGGCATTGGTTTTGACAAAATAAATGCGATATTGAAATATGAATATCGGAATAAATGGTTAGTCGTGTGCTCTCAATAAGAGTTTTGAGTCAACAGACAACAAAACACATGCATTGAATGCACATCTTTTTGAGTCTAACCCAAAAGCAGTGAGCATTCAAACCCCTGAATATGTCAAACCGTAAAAAATATTGTTCGCATAAAACAACCCATTAATCACTTATGAGTTGCAAAAAGATGACACCAAAAGCCACACTTCATTGTTAGATATTGTGATTCGCTTTCAAACGGCTCTATCAATAGGTTAGACCTCATCGTCAGACATGGCATCAATTGATGCACTGATTCTGTGCTTACAACTGTACCTAATCATAAACTGCATAAATGGATGTGTGGGCGTTCAAACTGGCATTTGCCTGCATTTGCCACTATCATCATTATCATCAAAGCAGTGACGATGAGAAATCATATGTCATGACCTCCTATGCAGTCAAAGCCCAAGCAACCAGAGCTCAGTACAGGGACTACCATCAGACCGAAAATGCATGTAATTAAACATTAATCAATCCATCATTTCTGCCAAATAATCATAGATTTGACAAAAATATTTTCATCCAAATAAAGACTAAATTCTCGGTTTTGTTCCGCAAATAATTGTCCGCAAAATATTTCACTCAAATTGTTCTTAAATTAAACAGATATTCAATTTTCAAGCAAATCGTTAAACAAATTGATGTAAAACGAAAGCTAATCAAATGTGTCAACAGTTGGATAGCTGTTGGATAGAGTGTTCTAATCGTTTGGAGTCAACCGGAAAGGGTTTAGAGGGAAACCATAATAAAGAGTCTCATCGAATTCCAAAACATAAAAATAGACAAAAATACAAAAGTTTAGGACAATTGAGGGAAAGTACCGAAAAACAAACACTGGATTCGGTCACTCTTTTGAAGGAACTGGAGAGCACACAAACACACTCTACTCGTGTGTATGTATTTATTGTAATCTAGACTTACAGTTAATTATTTGTTAAGAGTAAAAGTTTACTACTATTGAGGTCTGACTGTTAGGTAGAGAATAAACAGCACAAGTAGTGAAAGCAAGAGAGCAACAGCTGTTTGGAGACTGTATTCATTGAGTATCAGATGCATGAACGTAGTAAGCATAGTGAGGACAGGGCATGAGGACAGGGCCACCGAATGTTGGTATCAATTTACCAACAAGAAAGCACTCGCGTCTGCACCGGCAGAAAGAAGTGCTGATTGTCGATAAAATTCATTGAGAAAAAAGCTTAACTACCAATAGTAGAGCCAATAGTATAGCCATTGGACGCGTTTTCAGCTATAAGTCAATGAATAACTGATTCAGTGATTCCGCTCATAAAGAAAAAGTCGGATCACTTATAAAATTTGTGACTTTATTTTGTCAAATAAATTATTGAGAGACCAAAGCCAGAGTCAGACAGTCCTTTAGAACCACTATTAGCTGAGTTAAGCACTGAAGTACTGGAAGACAAATATAAGTGATTTTATCTAAATTTAGGCAATACTGCAATAAATGCTATTCGTGTCTCTCTTATGCAGATAACAGCGCTCTGGAAGTGAGTGCTCTCTCCAGTCAAGTAAATGATGGCCATCAGATGCATCACATGCTGGCACTGCCACAGCTTTGTTAACAAATATTACCGAAAATTTAGAAAGAGTGAACAGTGTAAACTAAAAATCTCATTTTCTTCAATTTCCTCTCTCTCTCTCTCTCTCTCTCTCTCTCTCTCTCTCTCTCTCTCTCTCTCTCTCTCTCTCAACGAAAATAAACTGTAGGAGAGGTCACATATTGGACTGTTATTATGTGTATGAGAGCTAAATAGGAAACATGGAATGGAAGGAATGGAAGACAACTACAGAAAGAGCTGTAAAATAGTATAACTCCTAAGAGGGCACCGAAGCGACACTCAAGTAATGAACGCATCACTCGATTGGGACGCAATCCTAACACACATTATGTTTACGAGTGAAGAGAGATAAGTACAGACACAACAAGAAAAGTTGAAATTATGTGTGCAACAGATTTGAAACTAGCAATCCTTGGTGGGAGTCCTGTCCTCACATAACAAAAGCTACGCGTGTCCCCTAATGGTGTGTCCCCTAATGGCGTCTCTCCTCCACAAATGATCTCTACGAGAATATAATCGAATCGATGCAAATGCTTTGGAGAGCACCTGCCTTTGAGTTGAGTTTTGCACCTTTTATAGTTTGTTAGGATGACAGTTGGCTCTCCTCTTTCAGACCATTTCATTGAAGACCAATACATGCGTCAAAATATTTGTTATCATAAATATTAGCATTTTTTTTTGTAAATAAAGATTATATTCATTTAAGTAAAATATCAAACAATCAGTTCTCTCATCGTTTCAATGATTTGTTCGGGAATTTTGGTTTTCAGGTACAATGAATTACTCCAATTGTCCACAATTTACATACAATTAAATATGAATTTCTTTTTTTCTGGTTTGAAAAAAAATTAACTCAAAGAATACCACTTATTGTATGAAAGCATTGAAAGTAATTCTCATAAAAAAAAACTATGAAAACAATTTTTTTCAAAGAAGTTTATGCCTGGACTCAAATACAAGTTTCACTGCTTTTCACAATAAAGTTTATGGGGTTCTCTCTGGTATGCTCTGAGGCACGCGTTGTCGTACGAAAAGCACGCGTCTGACTCCAGGCAAGTGTACTATTAAGGCGAAGTGAGGTTTTCCCTGAGGGCTCAAACAATCTCAACTTTGGAACTATGGCTGAGATAACTGAGACGACGACTAATTCATATCAATTGGAGGCTTATTTTTAGACTGTTTTCTCAATTGAAAAGACTTTTTTGATAATATGTCAGAACATATAATATCGTTGATTGAGTAGAAAATTGTGTAAAATTATATGAAAAGCGAAACTCAATGAGAGACTGATTTAATGATTAAAAGAGCCTTAAATAGTGATGAGCCTAAGAGACCATTTCATTACAGATATGATATGACTTTTAGACAAGAGTCACAACTATTTTACATCAGATTAAATTGAGTATCAGTTGCATAATAATTAACTCAAATGCAGTTTTCAACATTAGAGCAGTTCTGTCAGCGTTTCATTCAATGCACTCATAGTGTAAGAGATCTGAATATGCGTTACACCAGAGCTTGAACTTGGAGTCGACGGACATCCAGTTGGAAGTAGGGAGAGAGGGAGAGAGTGCCAGAGCTCGAGAGAGAGAGAGAGAGAGAGAGAGAGAGAGAGAGAGAGAGAGAGAGAGGACTGTAGGCACGAGTTTACTCTGCACTGGTATGGCATTACTTGGGATTTCGGTGGACGTAACGACAGCTGCTCGGTTCAAATCACCTCTGGTTTCCTGGAGGGTTTTTAGAAGTTAGGTTCGCCAGATGTTTTGTTGGCTGCAAAGCAATGTCTATCTATACGGTTGGGCTGACGAATGCAAATGAAAGCAGTGGATAAAAACGGTTCACTTTGCGACACACTTGCAGTCCTATCATCGGCGGTATCGCATCGATTGGATAATTCAATGCATTCCGATTCAGATGATAACGCATTCTGGAAGTGTTGCTAAATAATTGAGACCTTTCTCTGCTTTTACTAAATTTACTTTAGATATGAATATCATTTGCATCCCGTGATGGAAAATATAATGAATAATAACAAGCAATAAAAGAGAAGAACAATAATCTCGTATTTGTTATAACTTTTTGATATAAACTAATGCTTTTAAATAAGAGAAATGTGTTTTGCTTTCAAATAAACTTCTTTGGCGACAATAAAAGGCTAGCGATGCAAAAGAATCCAATTAAAGCTCATGTCTGAATGCACAGCACATGGCAAGACATAATCGGAAGCCAATTAGTGTCTGGGCGTAGGTCTCAATATAAGTCTTACATGGTTTGCTCTGCCTGTTCTATGCCTGTGCCAAAGTCGTAATGCCATGGTTTCGCTACGATAGCTCTGCTCTACACTTGTTAAGAACAGACATATTATACATATTATACACTCTATTTAAATATATGAACTCAATTGCATTAAATACAATTCAATCTTCGCATCACTTTATTGGAGAACCGATTGCATAGAATGGCAATAAAATATTAATCTAGGCTAAACATTGGAGAGGTTATCATTTGATTTGCAATCAATGCCAATGCTTTTGGATGATTGTAGTGATTGCAAGTTAACGATTGCAATGATAACTAATGTTTTATGAAAATATGGCAAAAAAGGTGAACCATATAACATCTGTTGTCAGTGTGGAGTGCATTGTCGTCTTCTACGGCATTGAAGTAACGCTACAATAGGTTTGACAATTCATTTACACGACAATTAAACAACTCTACAGCACAGGTGTGCCCCCAGAGCCCAGAAATTGCAGCACAATTCAACCGATTCTATCAGTTTTTTCTTTCTCTTATATATTTTTTATCACAAATTTTAAGAAAAAGAAATAAAAAATGTTTAATCGAATTGAAGTGAATGTCTTCTTACCGGCAATCCTACAGATGAACGAAATGAGAATAACCAGTGATAGGAGTGGAGAATACATATTAAATATTGAATTTAAATATAATGACGAATAATTTGACGATCTATTACTATATGCGCTTTTATTATCATTATTATTAAGTTTTTGATAATTTTGTTGATTTGGACTATTTTTTCGTGTAATTGCTTCGTATGGCAAACGAGAGATTAATTTGTCGTCACCTGTAATACAGAAAATAAATTCAGTCAAATTGTTATTCAAATATTTAGCGTTAGTTATGTTTTGGAAATGTCTTGAGAAAAGTGTTTTGTTTGGTTAGAGAGTTGATAGAGCAAAGAGGAACCATCTCAGTTGAACAAGTGCATCTTATTGTTCAAGTAGTTCGCAAGGCTTCTTATGGCAGATACTCTTGAGATCTAATAGTTTTCTACTTTCGGAGGCAATGTATCGGTGGTGTTAAGCAGGTAATGGAAAGGTCATGTATGCACAGACCCTGTGCAGGCCAAGCAGAGGCACGTTCCTCTCTACTGTTGGCCTGTCATGCATTGCGAATCCTTAAACTCAGGCACATCTTCGTGTGCTGCGTGTGTGCGCTGCCAAACGCATTGAGGTGTGAATAAGAAAAACCTTCACTAAAATATTTATTACTGTCTTCTCAGAGTATAAATGAATTGTTTGAGTACTGTATCCAAAATTCACTGCATTTGGATATTAGACAACAAATAATGAAAACTTTTCATAAGCTTTCACTTAAAGTGATTGCAAATCAAGAGGAGAACCAAAGCTAAACACAACTAAAGCCAAACCACTTCTGATTCACTTCTGATTCTGTTTTGAAATTCAAATTTCTATTTACATACGAATTAGTTATTATTTGGACTCAAATTCACATAACTATAACAATAGTGGGAATAATTGGAAACAAATATTAAATGAGCTTTAATTTATAGATTGCACTTTTATTAGGGGCGGGTCCGCAGCCCGGATAATGTCACGGTAGCGCATCGATGGCAGCGCACCTTTTATCTAAGAGTGGACACCATGGAGAAGCCGTCCAGGTCTACACCACCAGCAGAAAGATTGAGGCTAAAAGAGCCACAAGCCTACAATTACAGAGCACTGGTATATTAGGGCTGAGCTGGCATCATAGACATCCTGCTAACTGATACCCGGTGCCTAATTACAGGAAAGCTCGACCATCTACTATAATGCACATGTCGTCCAAATTGGAGACTATTGTGACTTAATGCTGTTCTAATGCTGTTCTAAACCAGATTATTAACTTATCCGACACACAACCAGACAAACACTCTTTCCATTCGATTGGCAACAAATACATCAAAAGCAAAAAAGGCTATAAAAACCTAAATAATAGAGTGGAGCGCAACACAACTCAACACAAAGACAACTCAGACCAAAGCTAGTGATGATATCAAACACGCGATCCTATTATAAGAAATGAGCCCTCCTTTGATCGTTCAAATCTTGTTAGTATTAACTCATACCTAACACGCCATCGGATCAACATTCCAGATGACACCCGACCACACATTTATCAAATAATTAGAACATTGCTTCAAATTAAACCATTTCTCTATACAACTAATGAGTTATAAATCATTTTATGGATTCATCGCTCAAATACCAATCAATTAGATATCAGTTCAAATTTTAAAACAAATATATCAATTATTTTATCACAATTTTCTATTTGACTATTGGTTTGCCTGTTGTCATCAAATAATCTAGGTTATCCAATGTTTGCCAGTATAGATCAGGAAAAGGTATTTTCGAACAGAAAATAATTTATATAATGTTTTATATAACTTATATCGAGACTTATAATTATAAATTCAATTATCTTAAGCAGAGATAACTAAACCTAAAGTTGTCGACCTTTTTCATGTAATTTTTTCCACCAGGTTTAACAATACAGGTGCGATCAAATAGGTGAGATTTTCAAATAAGTTCAAATAAGTTTTAATTAAAAATTATGTTTTGTCACTTGCTCAGTTTATTAAAAATTAATTAAATTATTATCAGTGGAAGTGAAATAAACGATGAATTTATGAGAAAACATAAAATTGAGTAATTTAATCTTGATATGTTTGTGATGAAATCTGTCTAATCCCCTAAAGTGGTTATCTCTGATCTTAAGTTAGAAGTGAATGAGTAATAAAAGGATAGAAATCTCATAAAATTAATTATTTGATTATTTAATACTCAATCCGATAATTAAGTAATAAACTGTCAATAAATTGACGAAACATTTATTTGTTTAACTTATGGATGTATTTTCGATAAACTGATTCGGTTCACTTAATACGGGGTTAGTTATTAGCTGTTCCACAATCTCACTCAATTTAATTCGAGAGATAGAGAGAGAGAGAGAGAGAGAGAGAGAGAGAGAGAGAGAGAGAGGGAGAGA
>JAQGBD010001817.1:0-13059 GCA_034698165.1 Punctoribates punctum | reverse complement strand
GGGTTAAATCCGGTTTATTGGGCCCTAATTTAGTTCGAAACGTACTAAATTCGGTTAAAATCGGGTTAAAATGGCCAAATTTACCGAAAATTACCGAAAAAATTGCCGTCGCGTTCGCGCGACGGCAATTTTTCTCAAAACCTTAGGGGGGGGCAAATCTAAAAATTTCGAGCCTAGGGGGGGTCTAAGCATTAGACAACCCCCCTTCCGCATCCCTGGATAATATCATTTTTTATCGGAGGCCCCAAAAACTTGTCTATAGATTTGAGTCCAACCCTTCAATATCTATGGATCTTAAATATGATATAAATCTGTTGACGAAAATATGACCTCAAACTCGAAAAATTATTCTGAAATATATGTTTACGTCTATTAACGTAATCTTGAATTCGGGTTTTCTTTTTTCGATCCGATTCATCAAATTTCTAATATCCAAGAAATAGAGGTAATTTGAAAACCAATTTTCCAACTGACCCTGGTTGATATTTTTTCACTAAATACTTTTTTAGTATTTTGCAGCTAGAACTCATGTTTATAATTGAAGATTTACTCTTGGCTATATCTCAATAAACAACTAATTCATTTGAATCAATTACAACAAAAATCCTGAGTTTGAGTTCCAATTTGTGTCTAATTTTGCGTAAAAACTTTTGAGTAATTTATCGAATGGTTTGAGTCAAGGATTAATAACCAGGCTATTTATTCCTTATACATTGTATTAAATAAGTTACAGAAATAGACAACAAAATAAATTTCACTTAAATTTGATCACAATTTCAAGAATAGTAATCAACAGAATTAGTTGAATGACATTATGTTCACTGATTTATAAAATATTTGTGAAATACAATAATTCAATTAAATTACAGTTTAATTAATAAAATAAATTATTATCTGCCGTTGACTTCAATTTATACATTATTCTGATGAAAATTAGAGCCCCAATCAGTCATATTTCAATGGGGAAGGTATGGGCACAACTCATAAGATATGAAATTTCTTGAAGAGGGGGTTTGGGGTATTGTGAGACTCACGAGGACTATACGATCTTGTCCAAAAAAGTGACGTAACCTAAAATGTTTTGTCCATATTTTATATGTTTTTTAACATGAAATGTGAACAAAAAATTTTTCACATGTAAAGGATTTTTGCTAAAACGTCACTTTTTTGGACGGGATCGCAGCCAATCCGAGAGCACTGATTGTGACCCAACTTTCAAATTAAGTGAGAATCGTATTTATTCAAATTGGCGTAATGTTGGTCGCGGGGATACTACTGTGCCCTCCAACAAAATGGCAATCTATTGACCCCTTTGCGCATCATTTATAATGTTTTATCGATACCAAAACTTAATTAACTTTTGACTGTATGGGGCCTTCAAAACAAAATTGACAGATATTTCATATAAAGTCTTATTCAATATATTAATAATTACATACTTAGTATATAATGTTTCCATTTGTTATCCAAAAAATTTAAAACCTTTCCTGAGCTTTAAGTGATTAAAACTTTCCGAATGCTAATCAATTAGTAAAATTACCCATTCACTGGTCAATCAAAAAGAAGGTAGTACCTAGATCATTGCTTTAACAGCTTAACTAATGAGAACTGTGTTAATCATTTATTGATTTGTGAGCACTTAAATAGTGTCCGATTCCTAATCCAATGTTGAGCGAAGTGTATGAAAAGGACTGACATTAATATTTAACGACAAATCTCTCACAACATAACAATTACTTGAACTCAGTTATCAATAATTTTTATAAAATATTCACAAATAATCGATTGAGTTATTAAAATAATGAAGCGATAGAAGGAATGGCCAAAAGGGACACACTTTTCACTGAAATTCTTATATTAATGTCTTTTATAATCGAGTGATCACTGGTCAGCAAAATAAGTATATCAATAAAAATCGATGAAATGTAATAATTTTTTGTAGTTTAAAAAACAGATGATTTGACAAAATACTATGGAAACAGTTTAGCTTTGAAGCACCAGAAGCATCAGAAGCATCAAAAGCATCTTGCCAATCTTAGATCATATCAATCAAAAATACATAAAAATAAATGTATTTGTTTTGATTTTCAAAAAATTATTGTTTAGAAACAAAAGCAAACTCAATGATGTAGACCAGGCTTCGCCAGGGGGAGGGTAAAGCCGGGAAAACCACCCCCGAGGCCGAAAATTTGGGAAATACGTCCTTGAAAGTCTGGCAGAGAGGACCAACTTCTGGCAAAATTTATAGGGAATTTAGGCCCTTTTTCCAAAAGGTATACCCCATATACCCCCGATTAGCTTGGCGATGTCTGGTGTAGACCTCCTTGCTCAAACATGATCTTTATTTGAATCAACAATAAAGTTTATGAATATTGTTTATTGAAAGACAACACTTGAGCCAATGGCTCGAAGTTATAGACTAAGTTTGGAGTAAGTGAAAAGTCGGTCATCCCATTCGTCGGTCATCCCTTCGATTAATAAAAATTGATTGAAATTCTGAGAATCACTCCTAAAAAATTCGGTTTGATTTTTAAAGTTCTCAAAAGATGAAAAAGAGTGCATCGAATCTCTTTTTTCTATCACTTCCTGATGTCTCTGATTTCCTGATGCTTTCAAATATCAATTCGTAGCACACAATTGCCTCGATTATAGTTTAATGACTTTACAGAATAAGTGAATTCTTCAAATGTCTTTTTCGGTTCAAATATTATTTTGATGTTTACGTCAAATATTATCAGAACCTTTAAATTTGAAGCCATTTACAAATTTAACTTGGTTATAAGGGTAATGGGCAATGATAAGGGTATCATCGAATTTACTTACAATACAAAAATAATTAGAAAACTGATAAAAAGGAAATCAATATTTTCAGACATCGTTTCATATAATTTAATTATATTTACTAAAGTGTCGAATGTTTTTGTTTATTATATTTGATGAGTATTTTGTTTTTTCAGTGAAGACATGATTTAGTCGATAATTGTAGCAAATCTTAGGCTCGAGTTTCCCTCGAATTTGTCGAAACCGAAGTCCTCTTCATAAGTATTGAGGTTATATTGCAGTTGAAATTGTTAGACATTTGAACAAGATCATATCTCGTTGTCGGACTTCTCGTGTTGTTAGTGTAATAGCCGTTGCGTTGAAGAGTTGAAAATTGATCCCAGTTCTTCTTTACACAACAAAACAAATATTGTTTGAAGTAATTGCGAAACCTTTGAGACAAAAAATAATATCAGTATTT
This sequence comes from Punctoribates punctum, assembly GCA_034698165.1. Taxonomy (NCBI): domain Eukaryota; kingdom Metazoa; phylum Arthropoda; class Arachnida; order Sarcoptiformes; family Punctoribatidae; genus Punctoribates; species Punctoribates punctum. The sequence goes on along the minus strand of JAQGBD010001817.1, from coordinate 9,818 downwards.
ATAATATGGGATCAAAATATTAATTAAATATTTACTCAAATATTACTTTGTTTTTCTTTATATACTATATTAGAGTCTCTTGTATTCCAAGATTTATTTCAAATTAGTAATAATTCGACCGAAACTTAATTTTTAAACCTACAAATCAAAATAATTTGATCATCTGGGTAAAATTGTTAAATTGATTGAACAATGAATTTGTCGGGTATTCTAAAATTAATAACTCAGGTCATGGATTGAATGTTAAAAGTTTTTCTGATTAAATGACTACATTACTCAGATTTCTTCCACAATAATATTTAATCAAATAAAGTAGCTTGCAAAATATTTCTTTGAGCAACTAAGAAAACCCTATAGATTGTAGATCTAGAATATTACTATAGACCAAGATTCTCTTCAATAAAGTATTAAAAATTAAAGCTTACACAATGAAAATGAGTCTTAGATTTTAGTAATCAATGGTATAATCAATGGTAAGAAGACCTCTCATCAGAAATTTTATGGTCTGTAAGCCTATGACTTATAAATTATAATTGAGTTCATTAACTAACTTCATTGAATTTTACTGAAAAGATTTTGCGAATACCTTGGTAAATAGAGTTTATTTGACAACTTTTAAGGTGTTGTTGATAAATAGCATTTGAATTAATCCAAAGCATTCAGTATTTTAATGGATTGACATAAACATTGACGAAATCAATGGCAAAGCAAAGCAAACTTTGTTCGGTGAGTTAAACACAATTTATTTGATAATAAATGATGTGCTAAATGATGTGCACAAAATTGTAATCATTGACATCACTCCTAATAAACTCGACTCAACTTATGATTAGAAATTACTTAATAGAAGTGAATATTCTTGAGATAAGCTCTCATTTATTCTATGCTTTCAAATATTTGGCAAACAATTGATTCAATTTCAATGACAAAAAATAAATTCAGTTATATTTTAGAGAAGAGTCAATGAATGAAGTTTATTAAAAATTGTGTCACTTTTGGGCATATTTTGTCTCTTGTTTTGTAATAATTCATAAAATTGAAGTCTAATAGTATTTTATTAGTTTTATTTTGTGTGAATATATTGGGAAAAGAAAGTAATTGATTTGAGGCAAAGCTAATGAAAAACAAAAATATAAATAAAATCATTTGTTTGAGAGGTTATCAAAGAGATAGTAATCATATAAATCATTTTAAGCTTACTTTCAATCCAATGAAAGTAATGAAAACATATTTCTTAATAATAAATGATTTATAAGACGAGAAAAAATATCGTAAACTAATTCTGTGACAGTTTTTCATTGGTTGCCACTAATGGACAGAAAATTATTTTTCGCATAAAATACCACAAAAAAACTGAACTCATTAGAAGAGATACTTATGTCGTATCTATGAATGAAAAACCCAAAGCCAGGATCATCAGTGATCATGCCAATTTTTGTTTAGCAAAGAAAAGGCAGACTTTATAAGAGCAAATTGAAAGCACTCCAATATATAGGGTATTAATTGGTTGTAGTCTTTCGATATTTCTTAAGACTTCTTTTTATGGATCAATTTTGTGACTTAATGGACAAATGACAGAAATTAAATAATGAGAGGCAACGCATTTTCTGTTCATATTTTTCTGCTAAACATTGGTGAGTATAAATCCTTGGTTATCGTGGCATCAAAAATGTCATTATTCTAAAGATGATGTGAAACAACATATTGTCAAATAAGATAAGAACTCTTCCCTAATATTCTACACAAAAGACTTAGAATTAATGAATGAACACAAATAAAAACTGAATATTTGTTAAAAAATAATGAAAAAAGTATTTTGGTTTACCTTTTATTCATCCAGCAATATATCATCCAATTATACTAAATCCGTAGAAAGTAATTAAATTATTCGCCGAAATATATAAATATATATTGAATATTACCATTGAATTGGACATGGCCAACCAATAGATGCCTAAATAGACATGTTGAATGTAAGTGAAGTGGACCACTTCCGGAAATTTGTACGTGTACAAAAAGTATAAGTGATACGGTAACCTAATTACAAGAATATCACTCAATTGAATAGATTCGGCAAAAAGTGTCGCTTTTCACGAATAGTAACACAATTTGTTGAGAAATGAGTGACTGACCAGCAAATGGCGAAGATGGTCACCACCACCATCAGCATCCGAACAATCTTTCGCTTCGATTTGATCGACTCTTTTTGGAATTCCGTGAATTCTCCGATTCCTTTGGATCCCCATAAGACTCTTGCAATCAATGAATAGGTAAATGCCATCGATATTATCGGCACAACATATGTGAGAAGTAGGAAAAGTATGTTATATCTGTGCAAAAAAATTAGGTATGAAATAAATGTCAGATATAAAGAGCATTTAATTTATTTTTATTGAAAATCAATGCCTGGAATCAATGGAATGTCATAACAATAATAATAATGACTCACATGTTATCATAGGCTGAATGACCGGCGACTCCGTCGGGCCATTTCATTATACATAAGGTTCGGATCTCTTGTTTCGAATAACGATATGAAAGTGTTTTCGAGTATAAAAGCGTTGGAAATGCGAATATAGAGCCGCACAACCATATCAGTAGTATTATAGAGATCGCCCTTTTCTTTGACATTCTGGGCTTCAGAGGATGGACTATAGCCACGTATCTGCAAAATACAAATTCTTGTCACAAAATATATCAAAACTATTTTTTAACAGATTTTCCACAAAAATAATGGAAGAAAATTGAAAATCTGATCATTCATATGAATCATATTATATTAAATAAATCTATTCTACATTTAATATACGGTCTATCCTCGTTAGAATAAAACGTCGGTGCTAAGAATTTTCCCTGCTAACAACGAGTTTTGCTCCTATCTGGGTTACTCCGAAAGAGGATAGACTGTACTTATATTCAAAACATTTTCAAATGATTATTGTATTTCAATGTTTTTGTGTGAAAAAATCATTCCCTTAAAGAATAGAGTATTCATCGATTGATTGAACAGAATTATCCCACTTTGGAAACTGAAATTGAATTTTGTTTATCTAAAAAACAAAAAACCTTTGGAAATAGATTTTATTCCTCGAGGCCTCGGAGGCCTACCCACTGAGGTCGGGTACCTTGGACATAACTATATATCACATATATGTATAATTCACAATTCATTTAAAATTATTTTGATTTCACAATAGATTCAAAATTGAAAATTAAAAAATAATATGCATTCAAACAAAAGCAAGAGATTAATGTTTGGACTGAAGACAAGTCTAACAAATTGATTGAAAAATGAATAAAACAAATTTTAAAAAACAATTCGTAATAAATTATGTTTTCTTCAGAATTATTGTAATGAATACAAATTAGATTATCATCAAATCACGTGAAGAATAATTATTTCATAACAAGACATAGAAACCATTTTTTCTGAAAGATCACCAAGGTATATATATAATCGACATCGTTATAGGTGTTAATATAAATGCCACTATTTTTTGGTCAAATTCAATAAACAGGATCTTTGATGAGAAAATAGATTCTAAACATCTTTTCAATATTTGATTAATCATCAATATAAAGTTGTATTTTGATCTAGCAAAAGAATTTTATTAAATATTAAACCAAAAAATTGATAAAACATATGTAAAATCAAACGACGATTTTCCCAAAAAAATTAAACTATTGTATTTCATCAATTATTGTAGATGATCTTGATTACAAATATGTTTAAGTAGTTCCGATGAAAGAGAGATCTCATTCATTACTCTTCTTTTAAGCTAAAAATGATTTAATAAATGTTTGCCTCAAAGACGTGATTCTCTTTTCTCTTATTAAATAATTAATTTGTTTGAAGTCTTCATAATATAAGTCAAAAAATCAGTATTTGCACCAAAACTCCGAACTAATTAGAAAAGTAGAAAACAAAAACAAAAATTTGTATTTAAACAAAAAAATATAAAAGAAATGCAAATAATGTGTGTTTTATAAAACACGAAATTTTCAATTAATTTAAATAAAAAATGCAATTAATTGAGTGTTTTCTCTGCAAATAATAAAAGCAAAAGAGATTTGACTCTATTTTGTGTACTTTTTGTTGTTTTTCTTACTAAACTTCAATCATTTGTTTTCCACTATTTTTATGACTATTTTATTCTCTGATTGTTCCCGAATAAATTTTTCTACTATTTCTAGTTTTTACACTTGAATTATACAGATGTTACATGTATAAATCTGCTTGCATCAAATTCTTGTTCAGGTGATATGCTCTCAGAGATAAATAATTACTTTGAATGAATTGATTTTGAAAATAGAAACCATAAAAGACAAGATTACATAGTTTATATTTTATTGATTCTCAGTAAGAAGCCTTAAGTGATCAAGCTAAGCTTCAATAAATATATATTTCTTCAATATTTCACAAAATGTTAATCTAATCTCTTTCGAAATAATATACTTGCAATAAAATTTAAGAGTATCACAATTGGGCTCTTCTCCTATGAATCAAATATTTTCATTTGAATGAATTTCTATGAATAAATGCACTCAAAAACGGAAATTTATTATCTCTGTCCTCAATAAATGGCAATATTTTCTTCCATGAACAAGGTAAATGTCTAACTTTGGAATATTACCGATTATTGAGACTTATCGAAATTGAAGTGAAATCGGATAATCTTATCTCCGGAAAAGTTTCCATTTATTTGAATGTCTTTTATGACACAATCTCTAACCAGATATAAAAAAAACTGAAAAATTCACCTGATTTTAAATTATGACAATAGAAAATTCCAATTAATAGGTGTTGCCTTGTTAGCTTTACTTTGTTTTATATATGAAGCATATAGTGAATAATTTTATTGACAAAATTTTTTTCTAAAACAGTTTCTCTGAATATGGAATAGACCCAGTTCGTAAGACCGAATCGGGTCCAAATGGCCTGATTATTATGGCCAACCACCTTAGAAATCATATCGGAAAATAAAAACCTGCAACTATCTTGCAGAATTGGCTAGAATAAATTTTGAAGAATCAGAATCTATGCAATACATCACAATAAATAAGGGGTTATATATACACAGAGTCTACAAACTGTACCATATTTTGCATAGATTCTGATTTCTAAGATGATTGGCCATAATAATCAGGCCATTTGGTCCTGGTTCATTCTTACGAACTGGATCCCTTCCAATGTTAGATAAGTTCCAGAAACTTTCTATTCCACTCTATGCTCTAAAGCAGACATGACCAAGCTCTTTGGCTCAGAGGGGGATATTAGAGGGGTGTCCTAAGCTTTTTTCGAAAAATATTAGAGGGTATTTTCCAAATTTTCGACCTCAGGGGGTATTCCCGGCTATACACACCCCCTTGGGTAAGTCTGCTCTAGAGATAAGTGATTTTATGTAATATTATTGACAAGTACACTGACACAATATTGACCTTGCTTATAACTTATATAACTATTGTCTCACAATTTATATTTTCTGACATAAAACATAGTTTACGGCAAATATGAAACAATTTTCAACAAATATGAGTCAAATTTCATTTGTCATTGAATTCAATGCTTTCACTGAAAGCTTTTCAGTCAATAAAAAAATATCGATTAATAAGTTTTTGATTCCGTATTTCCATTATTTTGAAGAAAAGCATAATTTTTCATCAAATCATTACATTTTTGGGAATTATGTTAACATTTTTTGAAAAAGGTTTTATCCTTAAGTTTTTAAAATGTACATGCACATTGCACATTGGACAGGCTTAAACTTTCAATGAAATGATTTCGATAATTCTTTGGATTCGCGGAAATTTACATAAAATAAATATTATATATGAAGTTACTAGTGATGATTTTTTCATATGACCAAGAATAGAATCTTTGATTTCGTTACATTCTAAAGTTTATAGGTTTTTAATTATTCATTAGATTTCGAATTGAGTTGTTTTAAGCAACATGCTCATCTAAAACAAACACTTTTATATACATTTGTAGATCTGATAACCAGGGGCAAATAAAGTTAAATATTAAGGCTTTTGAATAAGATTTTAAACTTATTCGGGCGAAGAATTTGGTAATTCGTAAACAAATAATTATGATCAGGGATATGATGGCTGTAATGGTGAGCCAATTGGCCCCTCAACAAAAAGTTTCAATACTATGGTTCTCTCCTAGGCTTCGAAACATAACATTAGGTCTTTCCCTTTTGTCTACACCTTGGAGAGTCCGACCTCTTGCATCCCTATTTATAACTTATTAAAAAACTTACATTTTAAGGATTATTAGAAATAAATAATCAAATTTTAATGCAATTTCCGTCGAATCGGATTTTTTTCTAAGAAAATACTTTTTACTTCAATTCCCAATAGGAAATCACATAATTCTTGAGCACAGAATAAAATCTTTTGATTTATTGTTCGCCAAAATATCAAATTTAAGAACCGATGATAAAAACGAATTTTCCCAATAAAAGGAATTCAAAAGAATTTTATTGAAAAGGTTCGGATATTTTGTTGAAATATCTAATTTTGTAATCCAATCGATTATACAGAGAAAATTCCAAAATATTCAAGATCACCATGCAAAGCAAATTTCTCATATTTCAATCAACTATTGAAAATTTTTGAATATTTTATCTTGGATAATATCAATTTTCTTTAATAAATAATGACTATTTAATTCAATAAATGTATCATGTTTCATCTTTCATATGAAATCATTATAATCGACGGGTTTTTCTTTGTTTTAAGCTCACGAGTCACGGCTCTAATCAATTAAACAGAGATATTTAGGAGACCATACCCTGGTGTGGACCAGGGATAACACAATTTAAGTGAACTTAACGAGGTTATCGTCGTCTTCATATCATTCACTTGAGTATTTTTTAAATGATTATTGAGATTTTTCGTTGATATCACTTTTAGAGTTGAGAATTGAGTTTTAATTTATGCATTAATTTTTTGGGGCCGGGGGGGATTCTGTGGACCGAAAAGTCTAGGGGGGAATATCTGAACATCACTGAAAATGACTTTTTATTTATTAATAATCATCTCTAATAATATTAGACAAATATATAATAAATTAGAGTTATATACAGTTTTTGAAAAAAAAACTTTCAATTAAAGGAATCCATACGAAGTCTGAAATTAATTTAAAATATTTTCAAGAGATATAAAAATAGAAATTATTTTTTTAAGCAATAAATTCACCGAAAATTGAGAATTTCTCAGATATTTTGGTGACGTTTGACAACAAATCAGTTTCTTTGGGAAAAATTTGATCTCATATTCGAAGATTCATATTTCGTAAAATATTTGCATCAATTAATCAAAGTCTGAATTCCTTTGATTCTAATACTTGATTTTCAAAAATGATCGAACCTAGATCATTACTCAATTTGAAAACTCTAAATTTTTCATCAATTATAAGTTATAACTTATAATTTATAACCAGTGATAGCCAGGGTGAATTTTTTTGGGTCTAAAAAATTTTCGACCTCTTTTTTAGGTCAAAACCCAAATTTTATCCTACATTTCCCGAAACCTGTACAGACCTAGTATCAATTCCCAACCGGCACGGGCGAGGTCCTACAAACAAAAAAAACAGGGAGTGTCCCGCCAGACAAAAAATTAAGGGGTATTTTGGGAATCTCCCCTTTTGGCCATCACTGAATAACAACCACGATCTTCGAAATTGAAAAATAAAACGTAGTGTTGAAAAATAACTTGCTCAATTATATTTTATTTTGAAAATCGATATTATATGAAATAACTGTAATAAAGTAGAGTATATTCTTGGAAAATATTTCTATACCTGATTTAAGAGAAGTAGTACCAAGTTCAACTTAAAAACTATTTATATACTCAGTACTTGTAAGTTATCATTTAAAGGTTAGGAGACCACACACAATGATCCTTGATTACTTGATTACTTATCGCCATTTTTATTCAAATTTAAAAATAAGATTCAATCGTTTGAATTGACGCTAATTTGAGAAACTTTTGAAATTCTAATGAAAACAATTTCTTTCTTTTAGTAAATCATTAAATCACTGAAACCAATGTTTTCAACAAAAACTCAACAAATTGTTTCATTTATTATTTCAATTAATTGTATAATAAGTTTATATTTCATTATAAGTTACAAATTATTAAGCTCCTCTCTCCCTCCCTCTCCCTCTCTCTCCCTCTCTCTCCCTTTCTCTCCCTCTCCCTTCCTCTTCTTTCTTTCTCGTTGTGCATCACTTATTCATTGAATAACAAGAGTATTTAAATATTTTATTTAAATGGACAAACATGTGGTGTTTTGGCAGAGGAAAGGGTAAACTCTTGAATAAAGAAACAATTTTTATAAAAGAGGAATAAATGAAAGAAATTCTTATTTTTAGGACAATATAAAGAAACTGAAATAAGTGCCAAACGTTGAGCCAAACTAAGCGTAAAAAGAATGGAAAATCCCAGGCTTTCCTCTTATATCAACTTCCAGGTCATTTAATTAGCTTAAAAGTTAATTAAACTTGCACTCTTAAACTGATCCTGTCCTCAGCTATTTTACAATATTTTCCTTTTTCTAATGAAATTTATTTTTCTTTAAAGGAAATAAAAAAGATATTTATTTAAAATATTGAAATAAATTTCTATTATTCTTGAAATATACGACAATTCAATGGAAATGATAGCCTTAAAGAAGAATCTATTGTCACAAAACAGTTAATTCATTTGAATCAATAAATCTGAGCCTTAAGAACAGGAAATCAAAACATTAAGGCTCTAATCAAAATCTATTACAGTATCCGAGTTATAAATATTTTCATATTTCATTAAAAACCTTTATATAGAAAATTTTTGGGAATTAATTTTCAGTTTAATTAAATTCCGGAAAAAGTTATAACAAACTGAATGAGAAAATCAATTTGAATATAAAAGAGAATATAAGCCGACACAACTCAGACACAACTCAAATACAATGTTGGGACTGGTTTTATATTTTTAATGAGAGGGGAAATTCATTATAATTTCTAAGAATGGGCTATAAAAAGATTTTTTCGAACTTGTTTAGTATCCTTGGAAAATGTCGGTTGATTTGTTAATTACTCGATTCTCGACTTTATTTTTGTTTAGATTCTTATCAGAGAAATAACCCGAAAGTTGTTTCATCAAAACATTAATTTCTTAAACATCTGACAAAATTTTGAACATTTTATTGAAAAACAATGAAATGAAATGATTTTAAATGTTTATTACATTCGTTAAACAAAATATTGCCATAAAATTCAGATCTAATTGATTTTGATGAGAATTCCTCATTTTTATTAAGGTTATTCGCAAATATTATTGGAACGAATGGTAGTTCGCAATCAATCACTAACCTGTTGTTTAACACATTAATAGCATTGTTGAGTTTGAACAGAACTTATTATTTGTTCAGAAATGTAAGCAAAACATCATTAAATGTAATTATGATCGATATTGATCTCCATTTACTGCCGCCGATCGAAAACAACTTATGAGAAAACAAGTCTTTTCCTAATTCATTGATCAATAAGTTTCTCATTTAACCTTCCGCCTGTACATTGGCCGATTTTTAGGCCAAAACCACTTTAAACTTGAATAATTACCAAGATAAAAATGCTATTCAAAAAAAAATTAGATATGTGTACGAAATTACACGTTTTAAATATTTGGAAATTTTCAATAAAATTCAATTAACCGCTTAATTATAATTAATTAATTTGTCAATTATTTGGCCACTTTACATGATACGTGACTTTTTTTGCATAACGTTATTCAATGAGAGACTAAGCTCCTCCTTCTTACGCTAG
>JAQGBD010001816.1:0-13062 GCA_034698165.1 Punctoribates punctum | reverse complement strand
GAAAATTGACATGCGCGGGAGTGGCGGGAATTTTTGGGAATCCCAAGAGAAATGTCCTCGGGAGTGGGCAGGAACGGTAGTAGCATCTGGAAAATTCGTCAGGATTGGGAGTCAATTTTTGCAAGATTTCGGAGACTAGTTATGATATAATATAAAACGACATTTTGAGCCGACATCTAATCCAATGCCAATATTTTAGAATTTTTCTCCAGAAAAAGCGGAATTTGTGGCAAAGTATTGCACAAAAGTAAAGCTCAAAATTATGATTATCTCCGACTTTATTCTGTTTTATTTTGACTGTTATTCTGTTCGCTTATAATTCTGGTCAAAACTAACAATTGAGTTGTCACTGAAATTATAATTAAAACGGACTCATAATTAATAGTTTGTATACAAAGCAGTCCTTTAACTCACAAACGACATAATTGAAGTATAAACTTATACTTCGAAGGCTATGAGAAGAACACATCTGTTGCAGCCCTCCATCCAATCCATCCCTTTATCCAAATGCAATCAATTTTTCAAAATTTGATTTTATTTGAATTAGAATTTATTCAATTGAATTGAAAAAACTTCTAAAATAGTAGAAATAAGAAGAATGAAATGGGAGTGACATCCTGTTCAGTGTACAAGACTAAAAAAATTAAAATAAAATGAACTAGTACACCACGAAGCTTCACTTCTGAACTTGAAAGAGTAATTGAATTCTGATAATCAATAGAAGACTTAACATTTTTTGATAATAAGTCAAATTTAAATGCTTTAAAACCAGGCATTTGGAAGATCCAACACCCAATAGGGAGGGGAGGGGTCCAATGGGCTTTTAGGGTATGGTCCCATTTATGCTTTCGAAACAGTCGTTATGTTTAAATTTTTTGGTCCAGGGGTCCGGAGATTAGACCCCCATTCAAATGCCTACTTAAAACCAGTATTTAATAGTTGCAACTCAAATAATATCAACTTTGGGGTGGGGTGGGGGTTAAAGGGGCCGAAGAATTGTGGCTGTGTTTCGTGTAATGACAATTTTGCTAATTTTCCCATAAATCCCAGTGAAGGGACTAACTCATAGATTACCAGTAAAGGAGGAGGGTCAAATCCATGTCTTGTGTGTCCATGTTTCTGGCCCTTAGAAAGGATAAAGAATGGATTGGCTTTATCTCACAAAAAATGAATGTCTGTGAGAAGCAATTCAATTGAAACTATGTTCACACAGAGAGTAGCCATGACAACAGATCTACCATGTCAATTTTATCATACATTTACATCTCTTTTATTCTCTGTTTATTCAGAAATATTTCAAATTTTTAACAAAATATCCAAAAGTTTACATAAAAATCAAAATAATGACAGAAATGATTGTTCTCTTAATTCAAGTTTCAAATGACTGTAATTAACTTTAATATTATTATTAAGAAATTATTTATTTATTAAAATTGAAACAAATGCTCAATAATTCAAAATAATGTTCACTCGTTTGAAATAATGGGTTCAAAAGTGGAAGAGTCAGAGTCAGATCAGAATGTCCTGGGGTCTTCATAACTCCCGAGTCCAACATTCTCTAAGAGTCTTAATTGAATATGATAATTGCGAATATCATGATGGGCCATTATTTGATCAGTTATCTAGCTCAGTCACCCCACCCTGAGAACACTTACCCAACTCTTGGGCTATATTACAGATAACTTTTATATTTTTGTAATATAACGACATTTCATTGAATTAACTGATTTTTTCTCATTTTTGAAAATAAATTAATGAATGTTTTTTAGATATTTTAAAAGAGCTGTTCGATTGACTGATTGCACGATTCAATTAAAATTTGGAAACCCAGCAAATGTTGCTTTGTTCTGTTCAGTGCAATCGATATGATATGATCCGGATTGTTTATTCCTTTAATAATAAATAAGCTCATATTGTGAGTCTTGTTCTGGTATTACTGGTTATTAGAATTAACGAATGTTATGCAACGGACAGGCCCTCCATTTGGGAGCTATCCATCAATCTTTAATTCATATAACGAATTACCCAAAAGCCTGGTATCAAACATACATTTATCCAACAGTTTCTCAAATTATATGACATGACTCATACCATTACGTCCACGATATGCTCAATAAACCATAAATACGAAAAACAGCGCTTAAGTTTTTAAAAAGGTTTTCAGGTCTCTCTCTCTCTCTCTCTCTCTCTCTCTCTCTCTCTCTCTCTCTCTCTCTCTCTCCCCGTATAGCCCGGAATATCCCCCCTGATGCCGAAAATTCGGAAAATACTCCCCTGAAATTTTGTGAGCATGCTGACAAAATGGCCACCGGAAGCAAAAAAAATGTGCCTTTCAGCTGCAAAATATACCCTATCCTATACCCCCTAAATTATTTTTCGAAAAAAAGCTTAGGACACTCCAATAATATTGCCCTCCCGGTCCAGTGGTCCACCGAATAGCTCGGCGATGACTCTGGTATAATGTAAAAAGCCTCTAAAGTTTTGACCAAGAAGACCTCGTACCCCATCGCCGCGCGGCTGCCATTCTAGGTAATTAAGGAGAATAAATTGGGTTAAAACTCAAGGACAGTTTAAATCAAATAAATCAGATTTAGCCGAAAAAGCCCCCCCTCTTTTGCCCCATTTGCTTCAGAGTCCTGAAAAAAGTTTTCTTCTCCTGAGAAAATATATGGTAAGACCAGAGTATGTTAAAATACTTACTTGTTAAATACTTGTTAGTTTACTTATCGGAAATCAGCAGGTTAATCCACAGCAGGAATGCGGAGTCATAGAGGAGCCAAATCGACCTCTTTTCTAGAGTGGTTAAATGGAGAAAACAAAAATCACCCTTTTTGGCCTAACTTGCATGGTGATTTCAAAATTAGAGGTTACAACTAAATAATTCCAAAAATGAATGTCATGAAGTCTAATGTTTGCCCAATGGAGTGAAAAAAGCAGTCCATATGGAGCCTAACCTCCCCTTCCTTTCCGTCTACTCTTTTATTCAATTAAATACATTTCAATAATTTTCTACATTTCTGTATAACTTAATAAACAAATTTTGATTATTTATTTATTTAACAGAAATTCTTCAAATATTTAGAGAAAACGAATTTAGATTTATGTTGTTTTATGTTTTGGGCCAAACCTACGTATCGAACGATGACCAAAGGGGGTATATAGCCAAAATACCCCCCTGAAATTTTCGGAGACAAGACCCCCCCTCGATTTGGTCCAAAAAAGTAGGCTTTTTTTTGTTCTGTCCCTACCCCCCCCCCCTCGAGCCGAAAATTTTCTTTAACATTACGTCTATGGACAAGCACTAGGTCTGTCGAGGTTTTGAAAATTGAAATACCCCCCTCTGGAAAAAAAAATTGTCTTACCCTCCCACCTGACTCAAGGTGCTAGATACTATCGATAGTCTAAGAGTTTTAATAAACTAAATCTTATGATTTTTTTATTTAATCCTTCTTTTGATTCGTGATTTGAGAATTGTTTTAAATGAAATGTTATTACCAGCGATACTCTGTGGCTCTCCTGAGCCAAACTAATATTACATGAACCTGATCATTTAAAAGATATTGGTAAATAATACTTGGCATATCCTTTGAGTATCGCTGGTTATTACTTGTGTGAAACTTATCAAGTGGAAAACTTGAAAAAATTTTGAGTTCAAGAATTTAAACCAATCATTAGATTCCAGTTTAAAGTGAAGTCAAATATTTAGTTAACAAAATATATTTTAAGCAAATTGCAAGATGTGATTGAGTTTGGTCGGAGTCAATTAATTTCTCGGCTGAGAAAGAAACCAAAATTCATATATTAGTCAATTAATTGTCGAAAAATAATTTATTTTGATTTATGTCTATTTCCATGTTATGGATGAGCAAAGAATTGGATAAACTTTATTAAAGCCTAATATAAAAGTGTCGCACAAATGGGTAAGACTTTCGCCATTTGGGAAAACTCGTTAGACGTTTGCTTTAAGACAAGAGAGGATTGAAAGCCTCCAATCAATTAACTAATGTATAAGTAATGAAATAAATGACCAGAAATTGAGTCCGATTTCAAAGATTAACTCAAAGTAAGTCATTTTCGTCACTTATTTCCAATAAATTATTTATTTTCTGTCAGTATTTTATTAATAAAAATAAAATCAAACTTTCGAAATGACCTTGTTTTGTTTATGGGGAGGACAAAAATGACCGTTTTCGCCTTAATTCAGTTATTTTTTGCTAAATATAGTTTAAATAGCCGTGAGTTTCAACTAGGTAAGACAAATTCTCTTGACTTTATTCACTTAAATTACCGAAATTTACCCTAAAAAGTATTGGAAGACATTTTCAACTCTTTCCCTACGGCTCTATGAGGGGGTAAAATCTCATGGCACTCCTTTGGGGAACCCTCGTATATATGGTAAATATAGTATATATATTACGGGCCAAAAGTCAAACGAATTTTAGCGTAAAATTGATTCGAAACTAATGAACGGATGTCTGAAAATATTGTGAATATTGGTAACAGATTCAGTCGATTAGATTCAGGTCAGACCTACATTATTATAATAATGGTTGGCTTCGACTCGAGTTTATATACGACTAATACAGTATATAAGTACTGTATATATACTGATAAACGAAAAATAGATTCCCTTTGCTATTAAAAAAGAGTATATCCTATCGTTAAAAGCATTTCTTAAACTAATTCTTCAGAGAATAGAAGCGATTCTTCAGTTCTTTAGTTTTGAGAATTTTTACGTTTCAACGCATTTATATTATACGCCGTTATGTCGTGAATACTAAGAGATCAGAATTGAGATATTTTTGCGCTTCATTTCACACGAAATGCTCTTTCATTGAATATAATCAAAATACAAAACAGTCATCCATTCAAACAAATGTCTAATTTTCATTTTCTCATTAATTTAAGTAATGACCATGCTAATCAAAATTACATCCAAAGCTCAGAGGTTTTCATGTTATCCAAGCTTATTTATTTCTGCCAACAGATAAATTGAATTTCTGAGATTGAGATTTCCGATTCGTTCAAAATCTAAGATTTATCTACTTCAGTCATCGCCAAGGGGGTATAGCCCGGAACCCTCCTAAGGCTGAAAATATGGGAAATATCCGCTGAAATTTTGTCGGAGGGCGGGGGGCGAAAATTTGGCATTTTAGGTGCAAGTTATACACTCCCCTATACCCCTCTGAAATTTGTCCCAAAAAAATCTTAGGTAACTCCCCCTAATGCCCACCTGAGCTCGAGACCTCGGTGATGTCTGATCTGCTTGCTCAGATCATTCGCTAAAGACCTTTCATTCAAACGATTGACAAAAATTCTTAGATATTGCGATAATATTCATAAACTTGTCTTATATTCAAAAAAAAATTCTTATTATTTTATTTAACTTTAATTAAAATTTTGAAAACAATTAATATTTTTGACAAAAAAATCATTTAATATCAAAACTAATAAAAATTAGATTAAAATATTTGTTTAGTTTTAATCAAGAATTAAAAAATGGTTTTCTCTTATTTGAATTTTAATGTATTAATAGAATTAATGTCAATCATTGGATTCAATCGTTAATCCGGTTTGAAATCAATAAGGAATTTGAGAATTATTTGATACAAATATTGAGATCACGATTACCAATAACTCATTGGGAGGCTTACCAATGAGCCCCCACTTTATTACATAACCACACTTATACTTTTTTTTAGTAAAACATAGCTCTATTTATTCTTGGTATTCAAATTGTACATGGTAGCTTTTTGTTTAGAAAAGCAGTTGATTTCTTTTAGTATTCAAAATTAATTGATTTTCAATTTTCATAATCCGCCAGATTTTCTGAGTGAGTGATTCAATGAAGTTAACCGACATTTTACAGATATACAGACATACACTCTATTCTCATTAAAAGCAAACGATCTGTGCTACGAATTTCCCTTGCTAATGACGAGTTTTGCTTTTATCAAGCTCTTTTTACATTGTTATACACAGAGCACCGTATTACCTCTAAATGAGCTTGATGATATTGCCGGTAACCAATGGGTTTACCGTCATGAGATTCAAGGAATCACTATATTGGCATGACCATGTATGAGGGGCTCTTATCGGGTTGCTCCGACCGAGACCGTATAGGATAAATTATCTGGATAATAATGGGTTGTCTCATTAGTTTCCTGGTATTACTTCCTTCTTGTGTTCCTTCGTTCGTCGTCTGTATTAATGAACTCAAACTTTTTCAAAGAATTGACGAAAATGTGGTAAAAGTAGAATATTTGCTGAACTCTGGCTCTTATGACACTCAGACACTCAATATATGAAAACTGTTTTCAAGTCAGAGAGAGGCTGAGAGAGAGGATGAGAGATAGGCTAACAGAGCCTAACATTCACTGAATTCAAAAGTAAAAATAATTGCCTTCGACTCAATCAAATCCAATGGTTTTATTGAATTTATTCGAGTATTCGATGCTCTGGTCTTCTCTCCTAAAACCCAGTCTTCATTAAAATCTCATTTCAATTAAGTCTTTGATTAATAGATTTTCTCAGTTAAGCAGTTAATCCATTGAAAGGTTACGCAAAACAAAAATTTTATTAATTTTCTTCTCTTTATTGGCGTTTATGAACTGGATATTTGTTTCACCATTTTTCAGAATTCAATCACAATTTTTTTAATTATTCAAATTATTAAATTAGTTTTTTTTACTTTTATTTCAGCCGAACATATGAAGTGAATTAAAATGATTATTGAATCAAATGGTTTCTTATTGTTTGGAATAACAAATTATGATATTTTTATTCCGAACTCAAAATAAATTGTTTGTGACTTCAAATGTTTGCTTCACTTTTATCTGTTTAGAGCAGACATAACACTATCGAAGTCTTGTATTGATTGCAGAGAAAACAACACAAATGTCACAATAATTGAATTAAGAACGAGAGAGAGAGAGAGAGAGAGAGAGAGAGAGAGAGCCTTTTATCATAAGATAGGAGCTAATCTCGTGTTTGGCTATGACCAGAAAGAGAGTGCAACTAATCATAGCCATCATTCGCACTATAAAACTGAGAGCAAGTGGACAGAGAGTGCAAATCCTAGTACTCTATTAGCACTTTTGATGCCATATTATGTGGTTTCACACATAACTCACGTTAATAAATACTAATCAAATCCTTTTATTCGATTTTAAAGACCATTTTATTTTGCATTCAAAGTCAGTAAAGACAGAGTCAACACAACAATAGTTTTTTTTTTAAGGAGAGATTGGGCTAAGACTGGGCTCAGGTTAAATTTAACTTAAATTCACCAATTATTAAAAGGTAATACAATGTGAGTTAATTTTTGGTCAAATGAGTTGTTAATTCGTAAGTAACTTGCTCAAACTTGTAATTGCAACTTTTAGAAATTAATTAGGAAAATATTTGAAAAGTTACTTGCTTTAAGTTCCTTGATTATTAGAAGAGTAAATATTTGATCTTAATGTTAATGTAACCGATTTTTAGATGAAAAGCTTATGTTTGGAGTGAAATAATGAGTAGAATTGGGGAACAATTGGATGAATCGATTTGATTAGAGTTTAGGGGAATGGAAGCCATTATAATGTGTTGTCTAATGAGATGCTATGCTTTGAGACATTAATTAGAGGCACACATAAAGAGAGACCAATGAAACGGTATTTAGAGCTGAGAAGAGTCTAACACAAGAAATACTGGGTTTGGGAATAACTAAACTGGTCGTCGTATGAGTGGAGGAAAGCACATCATATTCCTTCTGTGCTAATGACAAACTCTTGAGCTTCTGTTTGCTGTTCCTATCACGTGAACATCTAATGGCGTCTCTTTTGGCAACTCTAACATTCTTCCCATGCCTTCCATATATTGAATTGGATAAACATAAAGACAAGAAAGAGAAGACAGTTCTGCAAAAGTCACGTTAAGCCATATCTGCAGTCTATGATGTGATACACAATCAGAAGGAACGGCGCAAAAGCGATCCTTTTTTACATCAGCACTTGTAGAGTACAGAGCACTTGTAGGGCTCTCTCTCATGCACTCAACCTTTTATTTTTGCTGACTTTAAGACTATTCAAATACTCTACTATTGTCTCATTTATTGATAATACAAACTTTGAACGCATTCGGCCCCACCTTTAATACAGGTTTGGCCCTCATTTCGGTAATAATAATCAAAAACAAAAATATTCTTCTCTTTTAATAACGATATTTAGCGTCGAATACAATCGAACAGAGAATAGAAAAATTTGAATTATTTTCAAATCAATTGAAGTCAATTGAATTGACTCAAAGACATTGATAAAACACATATACAGGTCCTCAAGAAATCAATTAAATATTGTGAACACAAAATATATTCACCACTTTCTGACAGTTATTATAAGAGTTTGATAAATAAAAATTCATTTTTGGCAAAAAACATCACTTTTTTCTCAAATAACGAATATTTTAGAGCGAAAACAAATTTCTATTTCCAAACACTAAACGACTCTTTCGGGACTTTATCCCCGAGTTATTCAAAATTTTGTTAATACAACGAATGAATGATTCATACTAGGTAATACTGGGTCATACTGGGTCCGCAGACATCAACGTCGCCTCATTTGTATGCTAATAACTTCTAAATTATGCTAGGTATTTCTTTTGAACAACTATGAAAAATAACTCAGATAATGAAAGTTTATATTGAGTTAAAAATGGTTTTTCTAAATTACCAAATTCAAATATTCAAATATTCAAATATTACACGAATTCAAAGTTGAATTTTTCACTTTTTAGAGCTCCAAATCCCATTGTTTTTTCCTCAAATTCGAATTAAGCTTGATAAGTTGGCTCTATAATATACAGAGAAGTGTATATTCTATAGTTTAACATATAACCTCTTCTGAACATAAAAAAATGTTCATGCTCTTATTCAGAAAGTGGGAGGCTGAGGTATGGAAAATGGCTGTCCATGTTCATTGCTCCTTGGTTAAAGAAGTGTTTTAAATTTTGAAACAAAATTGAATTCAATTGAGAACATTAATCTTAATTAATTGAAATAAATTGATTGATCACTAAAATACAATTGGAAAAGGAGTAAAATTTGGCCATTGGTGAAAATTTCTCAGAAGGGGAAATTGCAAATTAACCAAGTTAAATAAGTATTTTTAAAAAAATGAAAAAACACTTTTTCAAGTCTGATGTCCTGTGAATATGGTGAAAATGACAATTCATTTCAAAGAACATTTCAGCCTCATTTGAACTAGTTGACCTGTTCACTTCTCTTTGTAATTTGAGATCATAACTTAAATTTTTTATAAATTTTGAGAAAACGTAAAAATACGCAGATATTGTTCTTTTTGAAAATGAACAAAACAATTTTGTCAAAGCTAATTTCTGGAAATAAAGCGAAGGGGAAATATCTTGCTCTCAGCCGCGGGCGCTGTACTTGATAATAAGATTGATAAAAGACATAAAATAATGGCTTTAATGCAAATATCGCCAAGGGGGAGGCTATAACCCGGAATACCCCCTGAGGCCGAAAATTAAGGAAATACCCCCAGATTTTATCGGGTATTTGGTATTTTACATACAAGTTATACCCTCCCTATACCCCCTGATTTTTTTGAAAAAAGCTTAGGACACCGCCTTAATACCCCTGAGCTGAAGAGCTTGGCGATCTCTGCTTTAATGATAGAGTGGATCAAAAAATGTTTGCAAACCTAGAAGTCTTTTCCACAAAAGTTTTCAAATAAGAGATAAGAGAATTGATTTCATTGAAGTGAATCAAAATTCAAATGATTTCAATTACGGTTAAAACTCAATAAAACTATTAAAAAGTCAAAAGTAGTTCTCATTGTCAACACTTTCGGCTAAAGTCACACAAATTTTTCAATAGCTTTAGAGCAGTGAATAAGAAATGACTTCTAATTTATATTCAAATGAGAACCGAATTCACGAAACTATTATAATTATAAATAATAAAAATCTTTGTTTGCCTTCAAATACATGACTCGCATTCAAACCTATTTAATTATTAGAAAAGTATGACCAAGATTCTCAATAAACATTATCGTAAACAAATAGTGATAATTGTATGCCTGGTTTGAATTTATCCTGGTCTTTTATTCATTTTATTTATATTTCATTCTTGTTTAGTTGACCTTGGCACAATGAAATAATTTAAACAAATATCGAATTCACTGCATTTCTTGTGTTTTATTTCAAATGACAGGTCATTAGACCTCTATTTTGAGATTGTCTCTAGTCTTGAAGTGAAAGGTAAATTGATCTTGCCAAATGTATTGACAAATTAGGGGACTTTATTCCAGACATGTATTAAACATTTGATGAAATATAAGATTTCTATTTTCAGAAATCAATTGAATATATATATTGTTACCCAATATATGCAGAAATAGAATATTCATCAGATTCTTGGTCTTATCGGAACACAAATCACACAATTCTGGTGAGAATTATGTCAACTAATGTTAAAATATATTTCGTGTTTGAGATGTGATCCGCACTCAAATCCAGTTCTCTTCGCCTGTATTTCATAATTTTTTATAGAGTTGAGAGAAAGTTATATAAAATAACTTATTTAACTCAAGTAAATAATCCAAACCATTTTCTCTTTCGTTGTCGATAATAAACAAGTAATTTGTGTCCAAAGTTTATACATCACTGAATGGCAAAAGTCATTCAATTTTCCTGACAAACAATTACTCGATGTTTGTCCAGAAAATCCTCAATTCTGAAAAATCGGTAAATATTTAGGGAATGAAAGGCAAAAATCGTAGAAAACAATGAAAAATCAAATTATATCACAAATTGAAATATTTTTCCGACAAAAGAGTGAAACGAAAGGAACAAAAATTAATGTCATCTCAGAAGTGATGAAAATAAAAAGAATTACTTATTATATAAGTGAGAAATTGGTCACAAAAATCAATTAAACGACAAAAAAGTAAAATTAATATCATTTCTTATATAAAAGCCAAATATTTTCATTACTTTTATGTGTAGAGAATATCGAAATATTTTCACTCAAAGAATTGTAAGCAATCAGTGACGGGGACGGTGGGCCAGTGATAGGGTAAATGGCCCCTAATTATTTGCAGGAGACTCGTAAATGGCTGAGAGGATAACGCCTCCCCTCCAGAGGAGTTGGCGGCAACATAATTGAGGACAATTTAAACCAAATTAAACTGAAATTAATTAATTGATACAATGATATTGGCTCTGAGAAAAATATTTTGGGAAGCCCTGAGTCGAGGTCTTACCGCAACAATGGTAAACAAATTCTGCAAAATATCAAAAATTATTATTAATCTGAAAACAGAACAAAAAGTCCTCATTTTTGATGTTTTTATGAGAAAAAAAGTACAAAAGTCTACCATATTTTGTGTTAAATATTTGTCTTTTTAGACATTTGTTTATAGATATAGAGATAAATTTTGTTACATAACTAACTAAATAAACTAATTTTTGCATAACAACAGATTTTCAGTTTATTCTGAGCTTATATTCCAAATGTATTCTCAATTTGATGCCATATTCTATGCAAAAAAGTTTCATTAAATTTATATATGAATATAAAACTCTTCCCTAAAAAAGGATATTTTACTCTCTTTTCAAATGAATAAAACAAAACTATAGAATATTTTGGATATCGACACAAAAATACTCGGATTACGGAACAAATAAAACAAAAGTATTGATAAAATTATTTATATGCGAATAAACAGTCAATTCTACGATAAGACTCAAATTCTTATATTGTTTTCAAACTCATCTAAAAATATTTGAATTGAATTTCATTTATGTTGTCATAAAATGACTAAAAATATCTCATTCTGTCGAAGCCTAACAACAATTAATTATAAGAAAACACTAAAACATATATTTTTCTAATAATTTCAGATAATTTTTGTCATTATTTCCACAAAACATGAAATCAAATATAAAAAACAAAATTTGTTTTTATCAAAAAACAACAAAAAATGAAACTTTAGGTAACACTAAAAATGAATTTAATATAAAAGAGAGGAATAGTCGTAAACCCTGTTGAGCAGAATCTTCTGTTAGCACTCAGTCCACAGTCGGTGCTCATCGATCGATAAGATCGACCGGTGCTCTTCTCATTCGTAACTCTGTGCTCGCAGTCAACCAAATAGGAATAGTATGAAGTTCTCAGAGCCCTGTATCACAGCTCTACGGTATGCTGAGTGCAGAGCACTGGTAGTGTTCGTCTGAATTATAACCGAAAGACTATTTTCAGTTACACTTGTGTTTGAAAAGAAAATTTTGATCGAAACTCGAGCACAGCCTACAAACTGTTTGCGGTTGTGGCCCAAACTTTTGGATCGTCTGAGCACACGATCACCAACTTGTGGCACATATACCACAAACACTGCTGTATATCATATCTGTAAATAAATGTACTAAAAGTGAAAAGTCATTCGATATTTAACAGCACTCTATATATTGTGTCATAGATTTGTATTTTATCCTAAAGTAAATGTTTAGTCAATACAACTCTTCTCAAGTGTTTTAGTGATTTGTTTTTTGAAGAGATTTTGTCCGCAAAACTCAGTTCTGTTTGATGTAAACGACGACTCATTTTAATCAAAACAAAATTTTCGTCAGAAATCACTGCTCTTTGGGTTCACTTCAGGAAAAAAAAGATTTCTTCGAAAATAACTGTAATTTCGTTATTTAATGAGACAAAGAGTAAGTAATTTACGAAAATTTCATTTTCTTATTAACAAACGCTGACTGCCAGCGAACTAATGGTATGTAACTGATCTTGGTTGTGTACTTCACTAATTAACATTAGTTGGTTATCATAACTTCTTATTGAAATTTGTTTATCCCGCTAAGAATTCCTTTAAATGCATATAATTTTCATAATATATTTTTGTGGGACTAATGAAAGCCATTTCTATACAAATAAGACATTCTTGAAATTGTTTCAAGATTTTCATACGAATAATACACTCCAACCAACAAAAGAAGATACTTAACCGTAATATTCCCCTCACTATTGCCCTTCACTCTTGCATACGACAAAACTATGGA
>JAQGBD010001815.1:0-13071 GCA_034698165.1 Punctoribates punctum | reverse complement strand
GTTGCATCTGTACCATTCTCACGGGGCGATGTGTCCCCATTGTGTGGTGAGATGGGGTCCTGTTTCAGTCATATATACATTAGACAAATATATAGGTTTCGAGTCAACTGTCACTCTATGCAAATAATGGCATTCATTATATCAGCAATACTTCAGTAATATCGCAAATATTAGTCTTTAGCAGTGAATCCAAAACGGATTAAAACCAAAAACAATGTTCTCAACAGTAGGAGACCTACAGCTGTGCTCTGCCCTGCGCTACACAAGTCATTGAGTTAATGCAATATAATTGTTATGTCAGAGGAATGCCTCGAATCAATTAACGATTTATGCAAATTAGTTAGCAATCGATTAGGTGTTGGTGACAGTCAATGCCCTTATCAATAGTGAGGGTGAGTGAGTACAGACCTCGTTAGCCACGTCCACAACCAGGTCCTGATCGCTCTTCTCGTCTTCGCTGCCCTGAATTCATATAAACAGCGGAGAAGTAAATATTGATTTCATAGACAACGCAAACAAAGAAAAGGAGAGAATGTTTGACATCACTCACGTTATGATCAGCTTTTTCAGTATCTCTGGACCTTCTTTTTGATTTTGTGTCTCTCTCTGTGTCTGGAGTACGGCTTCGATGTCGTGAGCGCTCATAATGTGGTGAAAACGTATTTCTCTATAGAAATCAAGAGAAACAGAATGACAACTATTATTAGCGGCCAAATAGCCATCGGTTATAACGAGGATTAAATGCTTAGATGTTGTGATAAGTCGAGAGAATGTGCGCTCAGACATACTATACACTCATCTCTGGCATCACTGGCTCTCTGTGTTCACTACTTGTGCCCTCCTTTTCATTGCCTATCTATCCAGTGATGATCTCAAGGAATGATTTTGTCGATCAATCTATGCCTTAACGGACTTTTGCACTCTCTATACAATCTATACAATCGACTCTCTATATTCTGAAAACTCTCCAAACCATTCATTTATTCATTAATTTGAGATTCGCCTCAAATTCGTATAATATTTGAAAGATAGTAATCAAATCGCTTTAGAAAAACATGAAAAGAGTCGATAATTATCTGGTGTTTGCAGACTTAATGTAATGTTACATCACTTCTTGTTTTTATATAAAATAATATTTTCTTTACGTTTTGTTATTCTTCTCTTATTTATAGCAAAGGAAGTGATTTCCTGTAGAGTTATCTCTAAGAGAGTGGGACTACATTTCGAGACATTATTCAAAACTTTTTCAATGACTATAACTCATTTGAATATTAGATTTAAAGAACATATATCTGGAGAGTTGAGTGAAGAACACAACCTCACGGCTGAGTATATGGTCTGGAAAAATAAGCCGGGGATAGGAGGAGAGGGAGGGAGACCATCAAAAGAAAAGAATAGAGAGAAAAAGGCATTCTCTGAGAGTAGAGTACATGAAAAAAAATCAATCGATAGAGAGATTTGAGTTAGAAATAGGAATCCGTTGCTTCCCGAGAGAAAACACGTCTCTTTTTTATATAAGTGTCGATATATATAACTTACAGCTCTTTTATATAACTTTTTTGGTAACAGAAGTGAAAACTATAGTATTTTTCAAATAAGCTGATAATAAATTGAAATTTTCTCCAAATGTTTGAATTGTGTGCTATTTATTCGTTTGTGTAAAGAAATATCTTATATTCTATACGCTATCGAAAAGTGGAGAATCTTTTCTCTCTATTGATATTTGAAATTCAGATATGAAATTGAATTCAGTTTTTCTTTTATTGTCGATCGAAATTTGAGAGTATTAGAAGACATACCTCTCGTCTCTCATCTGTTGTGTCCATAGATAAGCCATTAGGAGAACCGAAAATAAATATATCGAAAAACACATTTATTCGACATATGATTGATATTGAGTTGATTTGAGGGACTGACCGCTGTGGACGCGCTTCTCGTTATTATTCTCCCTCAGCGACGACTCTTTTGATAGACTCTGAGGAAGTCCTGGTAAATGAGGCGTCGAATTTGTGGTGGGAACGGGTGGCGGACCAGCCAAAGCCAAAACGCCAGCCGCCGCCGAACTTGAAGGGGGTAATCCCGCGGAAAGAGCGGCCGCGGCCGAAGAAGGTTGGAGACCAGCCAGGGCCGGATGAGGCATCATTGGCATGGGGGGTCCGTGGGAGTGTGCAGATGGCAACTGCTGGGCATGCATTTGTTGCTAACATCGAAACGAATCTCATTTAATAAGTATTGTAATAATTGAATGAAAATGTATTCAATGATTCATTGGTTAAACTAATGGCAACCAAACGACTAATTCTGCTTTGATTCGAGTCGAGAGGTATTATATGAATGCAAACCTAGTTTTTCGCTCCACTAGTCTTACACTAAGGAAAGAGTGATGTGTAGAGAGAAAATTGCTTTCAATAGAGGGCTATAATCTGGTGCAGTACTTGTGTCGGATCTGCCGGTTGCCCCCCATCGCCCCCGTCATGGTGTGGTGGCAGAGCACCAGCAGATCAAAGCACATCACATCACATACTGTCTGCTTCTCATAATAACAGTTACAAAGAATTCTGTGAAACATAAATGCGTGAAAATAATGGCTCTTCTCAACGATTGTGTTCAGAGTACGGCGTCTTTTGGGGTTTTACGCTCAGATGAGTTGAGAAAAACAGACTAACTATACCCTTAACTACAGCCCAGCCTTCGCCCAACCATTGCTGTCTAAAACTTTCTCATTCTCTCACTTCATGGATCTCCAAAATAGAATTATTTTTAAGGAATGTCAGCAAAGCGTTGAAGGACTTCCACCGACAACGCACTCATCGCATAAGCACAGGGAGAGAGACTTAACTACAAACATATGTTACATAATTGACTTACCATTAAATGAGCGATTCCTGAATGCTGTTGCTATACAATAGACGGGAGAATAAAGATTTCAAATTACAGATTTATTTGTATAAGATGAACATGTTCTATTGGAAAATTGTCATGCTAGAGGTATGTTCAGATCTATGTTCCTGGCAAAAAATACAGATAATTCGCTAAATCATTACTTTAATAAAAATAATAACTTCTATTCAATTATTTTCTTTTTAAGCTTCTGTTGATTTAATTTTCTCTTAAATTACTTTTAATCCCTTTGAAAAACATTTTATGAAAACATGTTTTTAACTAACTATGCATTTCAGTGTAAACCAGGAATCAGCAAGGCACTGCTGGCACTACCCTAATTAACCCTAACCATTGTGTTAAAATTCCCGCATTGTGTTTAAAGAAAAGGAGAAGCCCTGCACTGACATGTTGTTGAAAGAAGAAATGGGTCATTTTACCTCAAATGAACCCCTCGATGAAGCCGATGAGCTTGCTGATCCCTGGTGAAAAGGTGAAACACTATTTCAAACATAGATCTTTGTGGAGAGAGTAGAAAAGCCCTGATTTCTATGGTTTGATGTCGTGGTAGAGAAAGAGAGTCATGTCATGAATGTTGGGTCCTATCAAACAATTATGTCTATCGAGTGCTTTTCAATGTCTGTTCGATTAATACCTAGATTCATCTTATACAAATAATTCTGTACATAGGGATTGGTTGGGCACTACTCTTATTATAGTGAGTATATCTGTATAGCTCTATAGCATATTATAATCACTCATTCAGTTCATTCTCTTACAGCTTAACTAACAATTGCTGTCACACAACACAACAGAGCTCTCAAACATCAAAATATTATATGAGTTGTTATATAGAATCGAAAATTGTTTTTATTTATACAGCCATACAATTGTTTGAATTTCAATTCAAATTAATAGAGTGTTTGAACTAATGACTCATTATTAAGGTTGGCTCTAATGCACATTCTCTGACTCCTTTTCAAAATTCTCATCTAATTATTTGAGTATAGCATGCAATTTTTACCACAACCCATAGGTTACCAAGCTCATCGACTTCAACCAAGGGATTTGCTAACAATGTTTACTTTAAAATACTTGATACTGTTTGACCCCAAGCTAAATTACCTATCAACTTTTGGCTAACTCATGCTTCAAATAGAAAATTGTCCATTTGATTTAAATTGACAAGTACCAATTTCTAATTTACATAAAGCTTGAAATGTCAAAATTTTGAAATTGTTGTGTTGTTATCTTGTTATTAATCAAAGCATGTTTTGTGCAAATTTTGTACTCCAAACAACTCTACTCATTAAAGGGAGAACTGAAATGCATTTTTCAATTGTGTTTTTTCTCAATGAATATTAAGTGAAGAGTAAACGAAAGAACTATAAACTAATGGAAATAATAATTAAAATAAACAAAACTCTCAGAAAAGTAGTTATTACGAGAATAGGCTTAAAGTGATTCATAAAAAGGTGTTTATCTCTTTGGAGGGCAGAGCTATGGAAATATGATTTTTAGGTATTGAAGGGGATTAGGACTCACTCCAATGATTGCATTGAGCTCCGTCATCGTCACTTGTTTGGCTCTCTCGACAGCACTGGCCACTTGTTGCTGGTGCTGAAACGCAGAACATTAACAATTCATTAACTCATTAGAAGACTAATTAAAAAGCAATTATAGTTTTTGGCAGAAATTAATTGTAAATATCAATCATGTTTTGTAAATATAGAGGCAATATATGAAAAGTGTATTGTGCTGTGTGTGTGCGCTATGTGTGCTGTGCTGTTATATTGTGAGGAGAATATGTTAGCGTCAATGTATACATAAGGCAGAGTATGTTATTGTTGTCTGTGTTGGCAAATATTCTACATTTAAGTTACTTTCATTGCTTTCATTGTGGAATCGATCGCTTCTATCACTTCAATATTGGGTTTATGTGTACAGAATATAAGATGTATTGAATTGAATGGTGTACTGAAGGCATGTTAGCTGTGCTCAACTCAGTACACAATCGGTCCAACAGACAGTGCGAGACAGCAATAGACAGCAAACGCACAGCAAACAGACCAGATTCGGGCATCAATATTGACTGAGTAAAGTAAAGCTGCCGTAAATGTTTGGTTTGAGCGCTTGTATATTCTCAGTCCCTGGAGGCGACTCTCACAACATCTAATGGGGGCCTACGATGGGGGTCACACACATTGCTGTGTATCCTCTTAGAAGCAAAACTTCGCTTTTTATTCAATAATCTATTACTAAGTTTTTGTTTTACTACTTATATAATGGGTTTCACATAATTCTTATGCAATGTTTTTTCAAAACCCCATAAAACAATATACGGCTCATGAACTGAGTTCATCTCAAAATTAATTTATCACTTATTACACAAACATTTATCCACGTATTCGACAAAACTTATTGATTGAACGCTTTTTGCCACTTATTGGCTAAATATTTAGCGGCGGTTAAAGAAAAATATTTCGTTTCACTTATTATTTTCCAACTAATCTATAATTTATTGAATGAATATTTATTAGAATATATCGAATGTACGGAACATTACTTTATTTATTAGTTTGACCTCAACTCAAATATATGTTTCAAATCAAATTTACAAATGTCTTCACTTCTTTCCCCTAATTTTCAATACAAATGTTTATTGAAATGATTTTTTCTTTTTGTTATTTTTGCCAAATAAATGACAATTTTGTTGATCCGAATGAATAATTCAATAATAAATATAAACAGAGAAAGCAATGAAAGCAATGGAAGTTGTTTTCCAATTGTGTCTCAAATGTACTCTAAATTAAATTAAGTGTTGAATAATTGAATCAAAAGCAAGACATACCTCTTGTGACAAAAAGGGCAGAATTTGGGCAATAATTGCATTCAAACGTTTAGCGATTTCCGTCTGAAAGAAAGGATAAAACAAATCTTAAATTAAGTTATTCTATAATTTAATAAATGTTTGGCTTTTTAGCAATCATTTAATGGCATAAAATTAGTCCAATTAATAGGATTTCATTTATTTTTGAATCAATTTATTTATTGCCTCAAAACAATCTCTTTTTCACTTTAATGGATAATTTATATGAAAAATGAAAATCAAATAAAATTTTTCAAAAGTGAAAAATGCATTTAAGTATAGCGAAGAGGAGAACCAGTTCTGGGCTTTAATTTGGTTGAAAGCGTGACAAAAAACAGGCGAACCATGTTTTGCGTGAAAATGAGCCCAAAATTAAGCCCAGACTCAACTGAATTACATTCGCCTCTCAATGGATGCGCTAATACTCAGTGTTGACAACCAATTAAATCACAAATATTTTTAATCACCTAATCTTTATTTTTGCAAAACAATAGACAGACGCGTAAAATGATATCTTGGAAAAACAAAATCATCACTAATGATAACCAAGATCGTTAACTCAATGGCTCTAATGAATTGAATTCACATCAACATCATCATCATCGTGAAAGCATGTAACTTTTCAAGAATGCACACAATGATGATGCTAAATAATCATAGATCATCAAAGGCTTAAGGGCAACACCCTTGGTTGTCATTGAAAGCCATCATCCCATTCATGTTAATAAAAATTATAATTTTTGATATTCATGAGTAATATTTCAAACTTTTGATTCACTGCAAAAATATTTGGGATTTTAAAGAAGAAGAAAAAATAGTGAGAATGAGTACAAAGTTCTTAATTCTGTTCTGTTTTTCTAACAGATTTGCAATGAATGCAAACCTTTAATAATAGATTTGACAGCAAAAGAGATAAACGAGACTCAAATCTGTTTCAAACAAAGTTAATGTCTTTTAAGAATACCTGCATTTAGAGTGAAATTGAAGACAACTCAACAAATCTATTCTTTTAAATAATAATCAACTAATCTATTGATCAAATTATATGACATTTTCAAAAATAGCTCTCTCTTGGTCTCCCTCTTGCTCTCGATCTTCAAATCAAATGGTTTGAAGTGTTGAGAAAATGAGACAATATTTAGCTCAATATTCAGTTTATACTTAGTATTGAAGTATTGATTGATTGGAGAGGAGAGTGGAGAGCATGCCTTGGAAGGCATCCATGGTTTGGAGATGGGAGCAAATTACCAGTGATATTACCAGTGCTGTTATGATCACTACTGAATTCCAGTCTTATATACACTAATCTTATTTATATTCTACTCTATAATAAAAAGAGAGGAACTAATGCTCGACAAGAGCTCTGCTATTCTTTATTATATGAGAGAAATAAGAGATTGAAAGTAAGGTTTCGTTATATAACTTGTTATCGCATTTTCCATAAAAATATCGCATTTGAAGATCAGATTGAGTGGAGTCTAACATATAATCGAGAATTTGTTTAAAACTGGAAATATTTTATCAAAACTACTCATAACTAATGCTATTATAAACTCTTGAGTTAATAAACAGAATAAATTTGAAAAATCGGAAAATAAACGAATTTGAAACTGAATTCAATGCACAGATGTTTATGAGTCTCTCTCTCTAATAGTGAAGTGAATGAGTGAAGTGTTTGTTTGCGAATCTCTGATAATTATTACTTTTTTCCGTCTCTTTTCGTTTCGCTTTTGGCCGATGAAGTAAAATAAATAGAGTATATATTCATTAGTATTTACAGTATGTTTGATGTGTTTGATTGCGTGTCATTCCCCAATACATTCCCCAATACTATCCTCAACACAATCCCTAATACAGTGTATTCTTAATTGAGTTCAACTCGAAGACTGAACGCTATTATATGGTTTTGAATGAATTTGAGGCAACAACACAATAGAGTATTAAACAAAATACACGGTATATATCACTCGCAAGTCTACTATTTATAAGAGAAAAGCTATGAATTCGAGTACTAAAAGCTCGCAAAACATTATGATATAGAATGTATTATACGCCCAAAAATGGCACAACGCGTGAGTCTATGCTATTAACGCATTTGACGGCAGACCTACTCCTATCACCACTGCTGTAGTGGATGTTCATCCAAAGCACCGATCGATGCATCCAATGCCTACCACACTGGTAGTGACTAAAACACAGCCATCACTACCACCACTACCGCAGTAAAGGGAGAAAAAAGAGAGAAACAACAATAGAAGAAAGCAGCTAGCACGCCTCACTAACATTTTTTAGACAACCAATATGGGAAAAGTGCACACAGTGTGAGCAGTGTGAGCAAGGTGAATCTCAGTAAATCCAAACCCAAATGAAAAACACTTTTTATAGAGACTATGATTTGGTCATTAAATGAGTTGATAGGCGTTATAATAAACGATTCAATGCTCACCTGTTTATGCATTTCAACGTTCAATCCATAAGACATTTCGTAATACTGTTGTCAGACAAACAAAGAATCAAATTAGAGAAGAAATTTTCAAATCATTAAAGCGTTTCATTAATAATGATATGAACTCATTATTATATTAAAAGTTAATTATTTCAGTTTCGACTCACCATAACGTAATGTCTTTGCATTTCTGTCTTCTCTGTCGCCAACTTTTCCAACTCTAGTTTCAAACTATGGAACAGTTTTATTAATAAATCAATTTTAAACGCTTTTCAATCAGAGCCTCTCTTTTGTTACCTGTGATATTGAGCTTGCAAAAAGTTGAATTCCTCTTTAATTCGTTCACATGTCTCCGTCACTGTGAACTTGAAGGGCTGTCCGGCCTGTGGAGGGCCCTAATCATAATCATAAATAATAATACGTTATTTCAAACTCTTTAACCAAACAATCTGTTAAATGGTCTTAAATGATCTTGATTATATTATTAAATCATTAATTCACTTATTTATTCACTTTTTTCAACTGATTTTTCTTAAATTATAACATTATTCAACTTAAAGATATATTTTCAAAACAAAAAAGTAGCATGGCTATTTTTAGAACAACAAGTTTTGTTTGGAAAATGCAACAGAATTGTGCATATGACCAAGTTCAGTATCCAAATTAATCCTTTGAATATTTGGTAACCAATGAAAGGATTCTTTTTGTGAAGATGTCAAAGTAGCATGATCATGTTAAACAACCGGAATCTTACGTTTTTGAGTTTAAGCATGGTCATACGAACAATTCAATTGAATTCTTCAATTCTGGAGGTATTCACAAAAACAATCACAAAAAAGATGCGGAATCACTGATGGAGTAAACAGGGATCACCTCTTTAGTCCTCTCACAAGAGTCGAGGGCACGACTCACACCAGACTCGATAGAGTGGCCGCTTCGGGGCCTCGTCGTAGCCGTCGGAAGATAAAAATTCAACCAACGAATCCACATATCACATGAGAAGATAAGACAGCACAATTTGAAAATGGCTCACATAATAAGAATGACTAAACACCTCCTATCGGGAGGTTTTTTGATGCCTTTTCTGAGTGCTTTCAACTTGACGTTTGAGGTGAGAGCCATCTCTCGGGTAATCACTGCACAAGAAAAGCACTGCTGATAGGAGGCGCTTATGAAGTCTGGAAAAACGGTTAACCCAAACAATGAGAGGTAATTACCGCCATCTTTGGTATAAAAGCCATACTCGATATGAAAGCCAATTAAGACTTAAAATTGTTTTGAATTATATTTAAAAGCATTGGTTATGTCTTTAAGTCAAACAAATTAACACCGATTGGAGTCAACATTCAGAACATTAATAAAGACCTCAATTATTAAGAAAACACTGATTTCTCTCCAAACGGATTGTCTGACAGCGAAAAACAGTTGAAAAAAGTGCACAAAAGCTGACAATTCATAAAAATGCTTAAATAGTAATGAAGTGAAAATGATTTTTGGTTCACAGCAGAGACTGTGTTGAAAATTTGAACCTGATTTTTGAATTTATCAATATGAGCAAGATAATATTTTCTGACTTACCGGATGTCGTGTGTTATACATTTTCTTGTCTTCGCACTAGTTTTTGGACACTTTAGCGGCACTCACTTCACTCTCATAGTGAAAGACTGACTCTAAGCGGACAAATACAAGCACTGAAGCGCTACCACTATTCCAGTGCTTTGATCCTAATTCACGTGTAAGAGTAACGTGACTCAGACCCAAAAAGGGCCAATCGCTGCCCTGTTTAGCGAGTGGAGGACCGCCCCTAAGCACGGAAAAGGTGGTGTTAGGCTGAGTGAAAGCCGGCGATCAAAGTCACTGTTTCTCTGGAAGTATGAAAGCGAATAATTTTGGTTTGTCTCAGTTAACTGCATAATTTTCGCACTAACCCCTCCTTCTCTGATACCTAATGCAGATAAAAATAACCTATACCGGGAAAATTGTGACCGTGGTGCCAGCTTGGGCTCCCCTCAGCGATACTGGAGGAGAGTAGCTTGGTGCTTTTAGCATTAAAAGTTTCTTTGGTCTGTGTGTATAGCCTGGGGCTCATTAAGAGCACGTCAAAGACTCATTTGGCAAAACTCTAACCCAAACTATCAGTTCTTCAATCTATAGAACGCATCGCTTGTTATAAAACCTCTTTTGCTATAAAGCGAAGTAATCAAAATAAACACACACTGAGAGCGACTGAGAGCGGGGGGAAAGTTCGCTGATGGCAGTCAGTCTATCATCCACTCTGAGTGAAGGCCACAGTTGGGAGAGTAGTGGGGAGAGGGAGGGGAGAGTATCGGAGAGAAGCCGAGAGTAATTCCTGTGTTTGAGGCAAACAGAGCGAAGAGATCATACATTGGCAGACAAAATGCGAACACATTTAAGCCCCCATTTCTGGTAATACGAAATTAGTTGCAAGTGTCAGATAGTGGGAGAGGACCGGCAGGTAATCAGAGTCAGGTTCTGCATAAGCGAAGTAACACAATTGAACTCCGCTAACACTCTCTTCACCGAATAGATGGTCACGAATTAGTAGAGAGCGATACCACCACTGCTCTCACCAAAGGCTGGGCGTTGTTCTCAACATATATTGTCAATAAAGGCCGGCCTTAAATAGTTTTCGGGAGACATGAGATGATAACAAACAAACTTTTTTCGGTTGTGAAACAGACATCCAATTCATCGAATTGTGGACTTTCTGCACGTCCTGTCCAATGGTTGTGTCCTTATGTTTATAAATATATAATATACTAAAGTATAGTAAAGTGTGTTCTGAGTATGCATTCTATGTATTGAAGACATCACTCAAAGAGGGCTCAGTTAGGGCTCAACCAAAGGATGTGTTGCAACGATGCGGACAGAAAGCAAAATAAGGCAGAGCTCTGACAGGAATACCAGAACTGTACTAACGATTTAGTCAAATACGCAGTTCTGTCACAAGAATATTAATGTCACCCAACTTATCGACATTTGAAACACTATCGAAAAAATGATCGTTCGCTCCGTTCGGCGCTCTGTTATGTCTTTCCCCAAAAGGCCAACAAAGAATTCAAATGAATACGACATTTGAGTTAATTATTAAAAATATGGTTCGCGTGACTCAACTCTATTACATCTAACGATACCATAGAAAAAGTATGTGATATATATAACGACCAAAAGACATGTTTGGCTGACTATTGTCTGTTCTGTTTGTCATATACTCTGCACAGCTCTGAATGTAGTCAAGCGTAGGTCCGTTCGCACTGTCGACCACTTTTGCCAAATGCAGTGAACACACAGCCAATAGACTCACTATTAGATCAATAGTGCACTAAATGCCAAATTGGAGCGACTCATCAATACTGCAATTGTGGAGGAGTGGAACAGAACAGAACACAGTAGAGAACAGCACAGAACAGCGCTCAACACACAGACCGACATATGATAAGACGATCGTCAGATTGAGGTGTTATATGTGTTGTGCTTTCACTCAACGATTGATCGCCGAGAGTGTAGTAAAAGTGGTTTAGAGAAAGGAATGCATTTTTTGTCACTTTTCTCGCTCTGGACTCAACTCTCCTCTAATGTACTTATAATGTAATCGAAGTTTAGTTTATATCCAAACGACAACCGAATGAAGAACCTGAGGATAACCCAATTGAGAACCCAATAGAGAACAGAATAAAGAATCGGTAATACATGGAAACGACAAAAACGAGAGCAGAGATGGACTGACTCTAAACTGACTCTAAACTGAGTATAAACCAGAATGTGTTGTACTCAACAATAAGTAATACATTATAATAAATAATAGGCTTTGAGGAGAGGCTGTGAGAGGTCTATGTTTTTGATGATAGTCGTAATCCATCTCTATTTATGTCTATTATAAAGACTTGAATTCCTGTTTTCACCCGAAGAGAAGGTATTGTCGATGAGATGACACGAAAAGGCGATAATAACGATAACGTATTAATCATTTGATTTTAATTTATTTTCCATTTCTTTCTCTCTGTTATCTCCGAAACAATTTCTTTTAATTCTCCAAATCTATGGACTGTTGGTCTGCTGTGAGCCCTCTTTAGACTAATCCCATTATAACCGTTGCGAACATTTGGGACATAGTCTGCATCAGTCAGTGAACAGTAGAGCTAACACAGGGCTCCGATTATGTGCATTATCTACGGATTGCACTGGCATTGCACTGGTATTGCGCTGGTATTGCATTCGCATCACTGGTTTTGAGCGATGGATGCGATCCAAGTGTTTGTTAAGAGATCAGTGAACTTATTACAACTCCGGCTCTCTTTCTCTCCCACTGACTGCACACAAACCTCGAGTGCATTAACGACTAGTAGTAGTCAAGGAAACCAATCGAAGCGACAGAACCGACACAACCGATTCGAGGCTGACTTTTCTCAAAGAAAGCCTCAATTATCACATAAATGCAATTTTATAGCGACATAATTGCAAATGTCAGGAGGAATGGGAGGAATGGGCAAAATGTGCCAAATAGTAGCAGACTATAGCCCAGTGTTGAGCTCATGAGTCTCAACACATTCAACACCGACTTTATAAACAAATTGAAAATTAATGCAAACCTTTTCTATTCATATAATTTATAGCCATTTATATGTGAAATCAGTCGAAGCCATAGAAGCCATAAACAGATATAAGTATTATATTGTAGTCAATAATTATTACATATTTTTCACACAATTACAGACTTATTAGACTTTAAAGAATCTGAAACCAAATCAAACATTTAATTATAACTTTCGGATCAATCATTAAAATACATTAAAATAATTAATACATTTTTAATGAAAAACTTTAATCTTATTCTCACTGTTTTTAATTGAATTGT
>JAQGBD010001814.1:0-13075 GCA_034698165.1 Punctoribates punctum | reverse complement strand
CCTCCCTCCCTCCCTCTCTCCCTCCCTCTCTCTCTCTCTCTCTCTAAATACAAGAAATATAAAAACTAAAATGAGATATAAAATGCTCTTAATTTAAATATATTGATTGTCTCACATATTTTGGTAATCTTTCAAATTGAATATCAAATCATTTAATACCCTTTAATAGAAATTAATAGAAAATAATTTTAATGTTCTGACAACAAATGTATTAAATTATTTGCTTATTGTTCTCTGATTTCAATGATTTAATTTTCAAATAAGATATTGAATTTATTGGAGAAATGTTTGTCAATGAAATTGCAGATCAATTAGAGATGAATTGATTAATTGGATATCAATTGGAGATGAGTTGAGTAAAGTTAGAAAAAGTTTTGGACATTTGGAGAACGAGTCGATTATTCCAAAGGGTTTTCAATGAATATAAAGAGATATAAAGAGAAAGTATTCACTGAATACATGACAACAATACTGGAGTTGACGTCACTAACGAACAGATGACTGAATGACTGAATGACTTGCGTTTAAACCATTGATTCACTGATTTGTTTGAAATATTTTATTTTAGTCAATAATTAGCCGTTTATTTGGATTGAGAAACATTTGATTTACTTTGAATTGATGTCATTTGTCAACAAAATGGTTTGCATTTGATTTTAATTCCTTTAGTTTATTAAAAATTAATATTTTAATCAATTAATGAAATGACGACAAAAAATGTTTGATCTTTGATTTGATTCCTCTTTAGTTGATTCGCATTCAAAGCCCGGAAGGAATCAAAAGAATTGAATGCACTGAAGACGAGTCCACCGAATGTCTTATAAAAAAAGTATTGAATTATTTAATTATTGATCAAAAGACTAATTGATTTTTCAGATCCAAAAGGCTTTCGGTTTCGAAGATTTGTTTGGATTCAAAGTATTCAAAGACAGGTCTAATATAACGCAAATCCCGTTATTAGAGAGAAAGACAGTGAAAGACTTCGGTCTAAAACACGGAGACTTAGTTTACCTCCAAATTAACAAAACTAATGACCAAAACGACAACCGTTTGACGCAAAACAACTCTAATTATAATAATAACCATATTATTGAAAATCTTAAGAATAGTATCGCCAGTAATGAAGTGAAGGCCACTGAAGACGAAGTCGATGTCATTCTTTACGGACAAAAGGGTCTAATAGAGCGTCAGCCGGACCCCAACGCCTGCAGACACGGACCCAACGCTAAGTGTGTTTATTGTGCGTCTATTGAGCCCTACGACGAGAGCTATTTACGAGAGCACAACATCAAACACATGTCTTTCCACACTTATCTCAAAAAGTTGACGAACGGCATCGATAAGTACGACATCACAGTCTCTGATCACAATTTGATGAATCCCTTTCTCTTTTAGGGGAAAGTTTGCTATTTTGGAGAACATTAGCTGTAAGATAAAGCCGGGCTGTTCGAGTCACTTGCCCTGGCCCAGTGCCGTCTGCACCAAATGCCAACCCAGTGCTATAACTCTCAACAGACAAGTAATTGTTTGACTCAAAGAATTACTGTTAATATAGTCTGGTTTCAGGTCTACCGACATATAGATAACGTTAACTTCGAAAACGCCTCAATTGTTGAGAAATTCCTCAACTATTGGCGAACGACAGGACATCAGAGAATCGGATTTCTTTTCGGCTATTATAGTGTCCACAAAGACGTTCCGCTCGGAATCAAAGCAACTGTTGTCGCAATTTATGAACCGCCTCAACAAAGTAGTCGCGATTACGTCACTCTTATAACTCCGGATAAACACTCGGCTGACGTCGATTTCATTGCCAGAGAATTGGGGCTCAAAAGAATCGGTTGGGTCTTCACTGATCTGATCCCCGAAGATATACAGAAGGGAACAGTAAAGCATTTAAGGCATGTGAACAGTCACTTCCTATCAGCCCAGGAGTGCGTTATGGCCGGCTTTCTTCAGAACATTCATCCAAATACGTGTCGTTACTCTCCCGACACGTATTTCGGCTCAAAATTCGTGACCGTTTGCATAACCGGTGATCAGGACAACCAGGTTCACATGGAAGGCTATCAAGTGTCCAACCAATGCATGGCTTTGGTCAGAGACAACTGTCTGCTCCCAACTAAAGACGCGCCAGAATTGGGATACGTTAGAGAATCATCGCCTGAACAGTACGTTCCCGAAGTATTCTATAAAGAAAAGGACGGCTACGGCAATGAAGTGCAGCGAATCGCTCGACCCCTACCCATAGAATACTTGTTAGTCGACGTTCCCGTCTCGACGCCAATGGACCCAAAATTTAGTTTCAATCCAATAAATCAGTTGAAACCGTTCCCAACAGAGAACCGTTTCATTGAGGGTCATATTCAAGACTTCAACGCATTGTCCTCTTATTTAAAGCAATTCTCTTCGAACCAATTTCTCGAAGCCATGTCTGACTTCCATTTGCTTCTATATATCGCAACAATGGATACCTTACCGCTTAAGAACATAATGAAACCACTGCTCGAAGCCATCAAAACTTCGAATCGAGAACTGGCCGATCAGTGGGCAGCCAGTGAGCAGTGGGCGACTGTCGAGCAACTGATTGTCGCCAACAGCGCTACTCGTGAGTCAATTCATTCCTTTAATTCAATTAATTGATTATTTGTGTTATCGAATAGCGTCGACCTCTTCGCTGAGCGGAAACACCCAAAACAGGAACAACTCAGGAGTGGGCACTTCGGATATGGAAGTGGGGAAGTGGTCGTGCAATTACTGCACGTTCGAGAACGACGGCACCAAAAGCACGTGCGAAATGTGTAGTCTTCCCAAAGAGGGCTAACTTCTGATGAAATTGTGTACAAAAGTCTGTTGTAATTGAGTTTACTTACGAACGGAACGACAAATACCACTGATTTACAAAACAAATAAAATTTCGCTATAATTATATATATTTTTATCAATCAATTAAATTAAAACCGTTTGGACTATACTTTGATTAATTGCTTATTCAATATAAATATTTACAGAAAAGACATTATTTATAATACATTTATCAAAAAAAGAGACCAATTGTCTCATAAATAGTAAATAAAATGTAAATTATTATACATTTGAAGAACTGATTAAATCAGTTGTTGTCGAATGTGAATCACGTTTTCATTTAAAGTATTGATATTTCAGGAAATCTACAAAACTGTTGGCTTCAAAATCCGGGCGAATAACTCATTGGTGGGAAGTCTCCGTCGTAGTCGCCTCCAGAGTCAGACTTCGGGGTCACCTCTAATCAACAAAAATTCAAATTACGATCAAATTTATAGAATTAATTGTAAATTAAAGACAAAACAAACGCCAGAATTCATTTGAAAGAATGCAAAACAAATAAAAGTCAATCGGCGACAGACCTGCGGCAGACGTACCGCCAGTTATAGGTTGGAGGGAAGAACAGGCA
Organism: Punctoribates punctum; assembly: GCA_034698165.1. Taxonomy (NCBI): domain Eukaryota; kingdom Metazoa; phylum Arthropoda; class Arachnida; order Sarcoptiformes; family Punctoribatidae; genus Punctoribates; species Punctoribates punctum. Next base: position 9,642 of record JAQGBD010001814.1, on the reverse strand, counting down.
GTAGAAGAAAGTGCGGCGCTCTGTTCAACGCCGCGGACAACAGCTGCATAACTGACGCTCCCTATTATAGTTTGGGGGCATTTCGGACAAAACGGGCGTTACTTTTGATGAATTCCAGCAAAACACAGACACATAAAAGAATTAGACATACCCTGAATGTTGGCCGCATTAGAAGCCTCGGCGTTACCGCTTAGTGTTTCATCCAATCTAAGAATCAAATCAGTTATAATCGACTAATAAGAGCAACCGTTTGCATACCTGTGCTGCTTAATCAGAGTGCAGTCTCCCCCGTCATTGCTGTTCAGGTCATAGATATATAGGTATCCGTCAGAGCTGGCGATCAGAACTCGCGGAACCTTTTGAATGTTGGCCACCGAACATACGTTACGCGATCCGCACAATGGAAGTCTTGCGGTTGCAAAGGATCGCCACTGATTCATCATATCGGCCACAGACGGCCAATAACTCGCCGATTGGGCCAATGCTTTCCGGCCATAAGTACTGATATACCCCAACAGAGACTGCGGTTCCTCTGATGGCCTTCTATTGGATAAAATATATTCTTATATTTGTCTGTCGTTTCTCTTTCAGCCAAAGATGTATTGAAATAAAACCTACGCTTCAGTCAAGTCCTCCAATTTGAAGATATGAACCGTTTCTTTATTACTTGAGGCACACAAGAAAAGTGAGTCAGAGCTGAATGAAAGGGAGTAAATGGAAACACATCGGGCATATCCCCGTCGGAACTCATAAATGCTTTGGCCGTCCAACACATTGAACACTCGGATAACAGTTCCCTAAAATGAAAATATATTTTAATATTCATTTAAATGAAAGAATTGATGCCTTTTCAGAAGCGGTCGCTATTTTGAGGCCATTGGCGTCGAAAGCAATGGCAGCCAATGGATTGTCGTGAGCTGTGATCAGGAGTTTGTTTTGAAGGTTTTGTGCATCAAATATATTGACTTCACCGCTGATGTTATTCGCGGGATATGCCAGAAAACAATTGTCCGAATTGGCCGAAAGGGCGCACAAACCGTTAGAGTTGGGCGGAGTCTCTTTTATCGTATGCAATAACTTCATGTCTCGGATATTATGGATATGAATACAGTCCTCCAGACAAACAATGAGTCGCTGGCGGTTCAGTTTGACGGCCAGAATAGTGTTCGTATAGGAATTGTTGCATATTTCGGTCTTCTTCTTGAAGTGACACACTTTCAGCTTTCGGGGCGACGACAGACTCACGATCGCCAACAAAGACGATGAGAACAACCGCTCAACGATTCGGATGTCCTCAGAATCTGTTGTAAATGATAAACAAAATAGAAAACCCATTCATCAAAATGGAAGACATTTGTCTTGAATTTGTTATCGAAAACCAATTACTGAACCCTTTTATCAGTGAATCACTTCTTCGATAATTTAAAACACTTTTCAAATTCAAACAAAAGTCTAATCAATTGTTATGGAGTTTGGACTGAAATCAATAAATCAAGTGATGTGAGGGAAGGAAAGGGTGTATCGGAGGGCATACATACCGTCCTCGTGAAGCAAATCAAGTCTATCGGTCGAACTCAAGGCGTATAACTTATAACCAGTTTTAGTGCCGATCGCGAGAGACCTTCCGATACATCAATTAAACAAAAGTAATAATTAGTTATAATTGTATTCAATGTAATAGTGGTTAGCATTTGTGTTAAGGTCATTGAAAATTGCATTAGAATTACGAGGAATACGAGTCTAAACAGTTTGACGTCTAGTCTATTGAACAGAATAAAGACATACGAAGAGTCCTGATTGAAGTTAACGAACACAGCGTTGGATCCGTCGTCGTTGGCCTCCACTCCGAAATTCATATCTATTCCCGACTTTATATCAAAGACTATAAAAATAATTTGATTACTCTTTTCACTGATATCTCAAACATTAGTTTTGTTTTTGTTTACGAAGACATTCGTATGAAAACAAAAACAACAAAACAACAGTCATTCACAACATTATTAGTATTTGTTTAACGCTTTAAAATATTAATCAATTAATCAGTTGATTGGTTTTAAGTTAAATACGATTCCAATTAATGGCAATTAATGAAGAAAAGGAGAGCTCCTAATGAGTGATCAGCTGCTCATCCAATAGCTTATTGTGTTGTCATTTGAAGTGAAACAACGCATAAACGCGTAGTAAAAGTATAACCAAAATATAATACGGAATAAACACAAAACACAAAACTAGTTTCACATCAATTATGTCCACAATTCAGTGATTAATTCAAAACCAGACACAACTGAGAGCTGTTATTCTCAGCTTTAGTTTCCAATTAATCGATATTCACATTGAAAAACGCTTATCACAAATGAGAACTGATGTCAAACACGGAGAAAGAAAAAGACCATGATTACATGCTATTATATGTTATGTTCTGCTATGGTTTGCATAGAGAGTATACTGGCTTTTAAATGATCACCAGGTCCTGCATCACAAGTCATAACATAATAATCAGTTAGAGGCCTAGTTTACTATTTATTGGCACTCATGTGATAATCCACTACAGCTGCTGTCTTCAGACTGAATGCCCCCTTTTTAGTGCCGTTCCCTCTATAGAAAAGTGATACACAAAAGTAGAAGTACTCAAAAACAACTTTTACACAGAATTTGTGGTCAGCTCTCAATCAGCGAACAGAATGAAAGGCTGGGAATCAAAGGGTTGTCAGCAGACGATCAGAAAGAAGTTTACAAACATTTCTAATTCAATGACATTACGCTGTTTTCACTAAAATAAACTGATGTTTACAAATAAATTGCATTCAAATGAAGACAAGTTTTCCTTCGAATCTCTCCATAAAAGAGATTAATCGCAATATTTGTCTTCAATTTAAGAAAAAATAAAATTCACTAAAAATTCAAATTTTTATCAATTGATTAGAACTTCCTTTATATGAGACTTAAAAAAAGATGAAACTTTCAATTTATGACTATTTGTCAGACGATTAAAGAAATAATTGAAAGTAATCTAAAAGAGAGTCATCAAAAAGAAAGTCTAGACAGGAGCTCCTATGACCTAGGTCCTAGGTAATAGTTCAATATCTTTGATCGACAAAATGATGAGTAAAAGATAAGACACTTTCTGGAGTAACTTATTTATTGCTCATTCAAGTTGTGGTCAATTTTCAAGAGTCAAATACTATAAAAGTTTAGTCCAAAATAATTAATGAGACGATGAGATGAAAGTTCGGGTTTTAACTCATAGACTGATATCCCCTTTAAAGTTGAGATTTGAACCTTTCCTCAAGTTTTTCATAATTCAAAACAATACAGACGTAAGAGAGTTGTGCGCAGACTCTCCACACTCTCCACACACTCCTCAGCATTAAAATCATTGTTTTCCTAAAAATATTAACTTTTTTGTAATGTTTTTTATTTATTAAATAACTTTGTATTAAATTTCTATAGTTTTTTGATAATATTTAGTATATATTGAGATCAGAAATTAAAGTGCAATTAGTGGTAATCAATGGCAGCGACCGGTGTTTTGCCGTTTATTCGCGGCGCGGACTTCAGTCGTAATGATTTTAAGGTAATTAAACAATTAGTCAATTGATCTGTTGGTCAGAAGTGGTATAAGAGACTGACATTCGTTGTCTGTTAGGACGAGAACTGTCCCAAAGAGCTGAAGGATCTGCGAAACGTACGATGGCTTAAACTGAACCGAACCCGAATGGATTGGATTCCCGAAGAGTTGGCGAATCTGACTAATTTGGAGACACTTTCTTTGGTTCGCAACAATTTGGTGACACTTCACGGAGAGTTGGCATCCCTTCCATCCCTGAGATACTTGAGTTGCAAACACAACAACATAAAGAACGGCGGTATTCCTCCCGAGATCTTTCATTTGGACGAACTTTTAATTCTGGACTTCAGTCACAACCAATTGAAAGAAATTCCCGAAGATTTGGAGCGAAGTAAAGGACTGTTGGCTTTAAATCTAAGCAATAATTATATTCAAACGATTCCGAACCAATTGTTTATAAATTTAACGGATTTGCTTTTCCTGGATCTGAGTCACAATCGATTGGGTATTAAACTATTGATTCAATTCGTGGTCTTATATTTGGATCTGTTTAGAGACACTTCCGCCACAAATGAGACGTTTGGTTAGTTTACAGACATTGGTGTTGAGTGACAACCCTTTAGCGCACAACCAGTTGAGACATTTGCCGTCTCTGATTGCTCTCAAGTGTTTGAGTTTGCGAAACACCGAACGAAACCTACAAAATATGCCGAACTCTTTGGACAATTTGGTGAATCTGACTGAACTCGACTTGTCTTCTAATAGTCTGCCCCGAGTTCCAGACGGCGTCTTCACTCTCAAGAATCTCAAACGACTAAACTTAAGTGACAATTGTCTGACAGAAGTGTCGCAAAGCATTGACGAGGATTGGCCTCATTTAGAAGTATTGAATTTATCGCGAAATCAATTGAATTCTTTGCCAAACTCTTTATGTAAAGTAACAAATTTGAGGCGTCTTTACGTAAACGACAATAATCTCGACTTTGAAGGCATTCGAGGCATTGGACGGCTCTATAATTTAGAGCTATTTATGGCCGCAAACAATAATTTAGAACTAATTCCCGAAGGAGTGGTTCGCTGCGGGAAACTCAAAAAATTGATTTTAGCCAACAATCGATTGATTACATTACCCGATGCCATACATCTGTTGACTGACCTGACTGTCCTCGATTTGAGCAATAATCCGGACCTAATAATGCCGCCCAAACCCTCCGAATATATTAAGAAATTAGAGTATTATAACATAGACTTCTCCCTTAACAATCAACTCAGACTCGCCGGCGCTCCCAATGCTCCGGGTGTGGGTCCTCCCAATAGTGAGTTCCTTTTATTTTATAAACATTTTTGTCCACAATTTGTTTAACTTTTTGTGTTCACATTTTAGCGCCGGTTAAGGATCCGATCGCAAGAAAAATGCGTTTAGTCAGACGCGCCAAAGAGAACAGCACTTCCGACTCATCTAAAGTACTCAAAGGAATGACTGATTTGGCCAAAGAAAAGGATCGACTCAAATGTGAGGCAGAACTTAACGAACAGGATTTGAAGCCTAAGCGATGGGACGAAGCACTCGAAAAGCCTTCTTTGGATTACAGCGACTTCTTTGACGAAGACGTGGGACTACTTCCTGGGCTCACCATTTGGGAAATCGAAAACTTTATACCCAATCGAATTGATGACGGACTTCACGGCAAGTTCTATGAAGGGGACTGTTATATCGTTCTGAAGACCACTGTTGAAGACAACCAGAACGTGGACTGGCAGATCTTCTACTGGATAGGCTCTGAGGCAGCCCTCGACAAGAAGGCCTGTTCTGCTATACATGCCGTCAATTTACGCAATTATTTAGGCGCTCACTGCAGGACTGTAAGAGAAGAACAGAGCGAAGAGAGCGACGCCTTCATTCAACTCTTTCCGGAAGGTATTGCATATATAGAGGGCGGGAGAACCGCCAGTGGCTTCTTCACTGTTGAAGAGGCAGAGGTCACAAATCGAATGTTCCGATTGCATGAACTCTCCAATAGACAGCTTCATATGGAATCGGTTTCTCTCGAGTGCTCGGCTTTGGACCCGCGCTTCATATTTTTGGTGGACACCGGGTATAAGATTTATATCTGGAACGGCAACAAATCAAAGAACACAATGAAACAAAAGGCTAGACTTCTGGCAGAAAAGATCAATAAAGAGGAGCGAAAGTCCAAAAGTGAACTCATATTTTGTAATCAAAGTTCAGAACCGCCAGAGTTTTGGCTCGAATTCAATTCTGGACAACCTTTTGATGAAATCCCAGTAATAGTCGAAAATTTGGATACACTTGAATTCAAACCCTACGAACCCGTCGTCTATAGAGTAGGTCTGGGAATGGGTTATCTGGAGTTACCTCAGGTCGAGTACAAACCGAAAACACTTTCGAGAAAGCATTTCGAAACCAAAAACGTCTATATTATGGACTGTTCTTCGGAGCTATACGTTTGGTATTCATTAAAATTTCTTTTATTGTGTTATTAATTCAATGATTGATAGGATTGGAAGAAAATCTGCTCGATTAGTTAGAGCTGCAGCTCTTAAATTGGCCCAGGAGTTGTTCTCAATGGTTAAAAGACCAGATTTTGCATTTGTTATGCGTTGTCTCGAAGGGTATGCCTTGTTTTGAGTGACTCAACCTAAGCATTAAACCGTTTATTATGAACAGAACCGAAACCCAATCATTTAAATCAAAATTCTTGAGTTGGGATAATGTCCTGGAAGTGGATTTCACCAGAACTGCAGAATCAGTACAGAAAACGGGAGCAGATCTGACCAAATGGCTAACCAAACAACAAATGAAAATTGATTTGTCGGCACTATTTATGCCCCGACAGCCCTCTCTGACAAAAGCTGAGGCACAACAGTTGGCTGAGGAATGGAATGAAGATTTGGAAACTATGGAAGCGTTCGTCTTAGAGAACAAGAAATTCGTTAAATTACCCGAATTAGAGTTCGGACACTTCTATAGCGCCAATTGTTATGTATTTCTCTGTCGATATTGGGTTCCTCTTGAGTCCGAAAACGCTTCCAATGAAGAAGAAGATGACATCGAAGATGATTTCCATTGTGTGGTGTATTTCTGGCAGGGAAGGGATGCCTCAAACATGGGTTGGCTTAACTTCACTTTCAGTCTTCAAAAGAAGTTTGAGGCGATGTTTCCCAATAAGTTGGAGACAATGCGAACCCATCAACAGCAGGAAAATCTCAAATTCCTCTCCCATTTCAAGCATTTCATTATCCATAAGGGAAAGCGTCCCATCACTAGAAGCGAGTCATTAGTGTCCAGTGAAGTCGAATTCTTCCACTTGAGGTCAAACAGCAATCCTTTGACATTGCGGTGCATCCAAATAAAGCCAGAGTCGACTGCACTCAACTCTAACTTCTGCTACATTTTGAGACTCCCTTTTAATGAAGACCAGGAAATGGGAATGGCTTACGTCTGGATCGGATCAAAAGCGGATGAAGACGAGACCCGAATTGCAGAGCAGATCGCTCTTCAGATGTATGACTCGGATTACTTCACAATTTCTATAATTTTGGAGGAAGAAGAGCCCCAACCATTTTGGCAGTATTTGGGCGGCAAAAAGGCCTATGAAAGGGACGCCTCTTTTATTCAATACTCCCGTCTATTCCGGTGTTCCAATGAAAAGGGATTTTTTGCAATCTCTGAGAAGTGCAGTGACTTCTGTCAGGACGACCTCATGGATGAGGACATTATGCTGTTAGACAACGGGACACAAGTGTTCATATGGTTGGGCTCTCGTTGTAGTGAAGTAGAAGTGAAGTTGGCCTACAAAAGCGCACAGGTCTACGTCCAGAATATGCGAATCAAACAAACGGATAGACCCCGAACTCTGATGTTGACTATGAAGGGAAAGGAGACCCGAAAGTTCACAAAATGTTTTCATGCGTGGAGTCAACACAAGTCGGTGTCTGACCCGAGACTTCTTCTCGACAAACAAATGCTTGCAATCAATTACGAAAACACAAAAAACAATACCATTACTGATGACTGAAATTAGGTTTTTATTTATTGATCTTTTGTACAAAATATTTGAAAATTTGAGCGTTTATTACAATTATTTATTTATTTATTATTTATATTCTAATATACAGTTAATACAGTTTGGAGTTTGATATCAATACTAACCAATAAATTAGTCAACAGTTTTATCAAACTTTTTTCATTATTTCAAACTTAAGTCTCTTCTAAAGAGTCTTCACTGAGCTATAAGTCGTCTCAAATATCGAATTAGGAATTGAGACCAAAACTATTTGTTTCGGATTCAATTTAAATACAATGAAAATTATTGTATTTGCAGAACAATTGTAAACTAGTATATAATGTGAGACAATTTTAGTTCATTACATGGTTTGTATCAAAACATATTCTGTACAAAAAATTAATAATAATCCGAGAATTATATTCGAAGTCAATTTGAATGATATGTTTTCACAGACAATGTCTTCAGGTCTGAGGTCTAAGAGTGAAATTCTTTTGATTCTTTGAGCTTCTGATTGATTCAAATGATTGGTTTGATATGAAATGCATTGACTCATAGCTGCCATGGAGTTGGCCTGAAGTGCGGCCTCGATGTTAATGACTCGCATATCACTTATTAGTCTTTTCATCCAATCGCTGATCCAAATTAGATTACAGTCACACAGAAGCGGATTCTCGTCTAATAATATTCCGCCTGAAATACGGTTTATTCGTTATTAGCTTTCAAAACATTTCCAACAAATCTCATTTATAGAGTTATACCCTGGTAATTCTAATTCAGCTTTTATAATTTTCAGTATAATTGAGAGTGTCCATTTTGTGATTCGACAAATTTACTAACAGATGTGTTAATTGTTTTTTATTTCAAAATGTGAGACAAGAATAAAAATTCTAACCAAAGGAAATAGTTATCAATTCATTCAAAACTTCGGTCAATTAAAATGAAAAACAAATAATTATTATCCTATTGTCTCACAAATTGAGATACTTTGAGATTACTTTGTTGTTAAACATGAATCCAATTGTATTGAAAGTTAATACTATAATAAAATAGTTGAGAAGGAGCTGAGCCTCTCCTCTCATCATAACCGAGTGATCTGTCGAATGAGTTTTTGCTCCTTAAATAGCACTCAACCGCTTAACTCATTGACTATTTTAGTTTGAAAATTAATTGGACGCAAAATCGATGCTTTAAATAGGATTCCTCTCACTATTGAAAGATCAAGCTAGTTTTTAAAGTGTAAAATTCTCTCTAAACATTTTAGATTAGTTTAAACCCTGAATCAAGACTTTTTGTCAGCAATTTTGGAAGAATTAATTATTTTTCAAATTATAAGACTATGAATGAACTGAAATTTGTTGAACATATTAGTGAACGACATTCTCACTAATTAGGCATTTGATGTGAACACAGATATCATTAAATATATAGTCAAATGAATTAAAGGTTTGTGAGATGAGAGGGACTTACCTAACATTTGTTGTGATTCCCAATTACTGCTGATTTTATTCTCTGATTTTGTCAGAAAGACGTCGGGTTTCAAAGTTTTCAATTTATTTTTCCTCAAATCAATTGTTATGAAACGAATATCAGCCAAATATCTCAATAAACCCGATGGGAGTGAACTGATGTTAGTGTTGGTAACTCTTAAAGTCAGGTCATATGTGTTGTACAGACCTTTGAAAGAGAAATCATTGCTCTATAGGTTGAAAATTGCTCCAAATTTTTTACAAAATGCTTACAATTAATCTTGATAAAAAATATTTTAAAAATAAGAGCTTAAAAGGAGACTAAATGTTATTTAAGGAAAGACGGGGATAGAAAGATACAGTCTGACCCCGATTTATCACTTCTCTCGATATCTGGAGAATTTATCTGTTATCTCGAAATCAGAGATCCTCGCCGACAAGGGGGTGAAGTATAGAGGGATTGATTTCCAAAATTTTTCACTGACAGGGGGATATGGGCTATAACCCCCCTCTTGATGACCTCTGCTCGAAATTCTGTTCTTAAGAGTTGAATTTGCACTAATTTAGTGATTTTGGT
>JAQGBD010001813.1:0-13080 GCA_034698165.1 Punctoribates punctum | reverse complement strand
GAGGGAGGGAGGGAGAGAGAGAGGGGGAGAGAGAGGGGGAGAGAGAGGGAGAGAGGGAGAGAGAGAAAACAAATTTTTTTAATAAGCTGTAAAATAAAGTTTTTGCTTGGTTCAATTTATTGAGCTTGAACATCAAATAGAATTGGAGACAGAACTTGTGGATCTTGGTAATTTAAATAAAGCTCAACTTAAATTTTCCAATTCAATTTATCTTGGTGACCATTAATTTATATAGTGTCTGACGCCTTGTTTCTGTTTTTAGCTTGTTAAACCTAACAGAAAAACAGAATAGCCAGTAATTGCATACAAATTTTACCTTGCTATTATGATGAACGGTCGACCCCCTAAAAAACATAGAAATAACATAATCAATAAAATTCCTTTCACCTTGCATATTGTTTTATTTTATTTACTTTTCATTAGAGTTAGAATATTAATCTCGGTCCATTTATTTTGTAATCAATTATTACAAATAATCAATAGAAAAGCATTGAATTCATGTGAAACTGCCCCTGGTCAAAAATATTAACTCTCGCTTTCAATTACTAATTGATTACAAATCGAGAGTGTGATCAAGATTTAAACGCCTTAACCCCGGGGCAAAATCAACCTGATCATTGGAATGTTTATATGATTTTAATCGGTAATTAATCTATTTATTGCTTCCTTTGAATTTCGGCATGAGCAAGGTGATTCAACATTATTTTCAAAGCATATCTAGTTTATCTTGAAGATAATCTACCTTGCTCATCACCAAAAAATATTTAAATCAATTATACTGGATAATTAAAAAGATATCATTAAGAGTTTATTCCCATGCAAAGTTTATCCCTTAATCTATCTTGTTCATCTGAATATTTATTATACTAATTGGAATTGGATTAAAGTTATCTTGCCAATCTATCTGAAATAAGCTTATATTAATTAATTATTTTAACGAGGGATGTGAGAGGGGGTCAAAGGTCTTGCCCTCCCTCCAAGGTAAAATGATAGAATTTAATTGAAAAACTGCTTGGTAAATTTTTTACTGATTTTCAAACTGTAATCTCTTTATTATTAAAAATATTTTATCAATCGAATCATCTTGCTAATCAAATTGGACAATTGCAATCATTTGAGTTTTTTGCTTGCTTACATTGATTTTCCACGTATTCATTGAGAGAGTAATCAAGAGTGTTTTATCTTGTTCATTTCGCCAATTAATGAATTGAAAAGAACAAACTGTAATTTTATCATGATTAAAATTTTAAACTTTATTTAAATAATCAAGATTACAACTGCCTGTATATTTTTTTTACCAGGTTAGAAACCTTCAGAAAATAACCAAGGGATCATTATCAAGAATAATTTATCATGTTTAATTCAATTTGAATTTTGGCTTGAGCATTTGTTTTTACTTCAAAATAGACCGGTATTTAGTTTGACCTTGTTAATGTCAAAAATGGGCAATTTTATAGTTTAATTAAAATATAAATTAGTTATTAAAAATTAACTTGATCAAATAACAAATAAAACTTGCATTTAGTATATCGGTTAATCTAACCTTTTCATCTAAATTGAGATTAATTTTATCATGTTAATCTATCTAAATAAGCTAATAATCATAATTTTATTATCTTGCTCATAATTACCTGCATGATAGACATCTTTTACGATTATATTTCTGATTTTAACTAGGTATTATCTGATAATTTCGGGATTTTCGAAAATGATAATGGAAATTATTTTCACCAAGTTAAAAGCTGTATTTTTACCTCATTCACCATTCCAAGCCAAATATAAACTATCAAGTTTATTAGATTGGATTTTTTCTGACGGCCCGTTTTTTTCCTGCCTCATTTCAATTTAGATTTTGTTATAAAATCCCTCAATTATTCATCTCGTTTAGAATGAATTCTTTTAGTTTTCCAAAATCGAATTATTTTATCTTGCTCATTTAAATAAATAGGAATACACTCAAACCCCTCTAATTTCACGTAGTCGGGACCGGAAATTTGGCCTTGTGAAAGATAGAATATGAAATTATGGTATTTTTCAGAAAATGAAAAATGATGAAATACCTTGTAACTTGTGAACAGTTTTGTTCAAATAGGATTAAATCATTCAACTTAACTCAAATATGGGATATAATAGTGTTTTTATAGACGTATTCATGAAATATATCTATCACTCGATATTGAGATTGAATTTTTGTCAGAATTATATTGAACATGACAATTTTTGTGACACACGAGAAAATATAGGAGTCTATTAACACAAGCGGTATACATAAGTTCAGTTAGAATCGGGTGAAAATGAAAATAAGGGGGTGTGAAATTAGCACACCGGTCCCAACTTGGTTCAGACCATTCTGAGGAAATTAAGGAGGTTTGGAATTTAAGGAATATGAAGTTACGGGGGTTTGAGTGTATAGGTATACCAATTTAAACAAAAGAGAAATAGGACCTAGTATAAATTAATTAGTGGAAAAAAATACATTTTATTAAATTGATTAAATTACCAAGACAATTTTCAAAACTATTGAATCAAAGTTCAATTTTGTTTTTATCAACAAATTTGACCTTGTTATTATTATCTTGCACAGAAATGTCTCTCTTTCCAAGAAGTCTGATGTAAACAAACACCAGAACAGAGCACAGGGTTAACCCCAATAGAACTACGATATCACCAAGGTCGTAATTCTTGTTGAAAGCGCTGGTAAAGGCCGCCATCAAGAGTAGGGTCAATTTCACGCTTATCGAGAATTTGAGCATGGCAAAATGTAGCCAAAGAATCATCTTTTTCTCCATGACAACAGCAACCAGGGTAATTATCCAATAGGTCAGGGTCATTGCACCGAATAAGAGCTTAATGATCAAGATCTTTTGAGCGTCAAGACCTAATTAGCAAGGATAAATTATCAAATTCTTAATTAACTAGGAAGTTCCAAATTCACATACTCTTTTCAGTTTGATCTTGATCAATTTCAATGGCTTGGAAACGTGCTAGGTCATAAAATCCACATGAAATGAAGAAACCGAGAACACAGAGCGAGACAAATGTGATTATGACCAAGAACCTTTTCTCTTTAATCACAGCTAGCAGTCCGACAAACGCAAAGATGACCAAGGTTGCCACAGCGATCAAGGTGGCCGATAGAATTCGAACTAGAACAAATTGTGTTTAATATAATTTATCTAGATAAAGTTATTATGAATTGATCTTGATAAAAACTCACCATAATATAGGTTTTGAATATGATCCGGGTATTTATCATTGATTTCTGTGTTCACTGTTGAAAGTTGTTTGAAATAAATACACAGAAATATGGCGACAAAACACAGGGACAGCACCTGTACCACAATGAGCGAGGTTTTCACGAATTTTAAGCTTGGTAATTTTAATCCAATCATTTTTTCAAAGGTTATAATAATTTCCAAATTAGTCTTTCAACTCAACGAAAGAAATACTGAAATGAGTTTCGTTTGAAAACATTTGCAGTTATTTATAGCTTTAATACACTTTTTCTTTAGGGCTGTCCTCTGAAGCGGTGAAAAACCTAAGATATGAAAGTTCTGATGTTCTTAGAAATTAGAAAATTGATCTGGATTACCGGTTCTCTGTGCAATGTTGTGCAAAGGACGGTCTGTTTCTTTATGCTGTGCTTAATAGTGTTGGGAATTCCCGATTCTATTCCCTTTCTATTGTGAAACAAGTTTTACGTAAGAGTGAGAGAGAGAGAGAGAGAGAGAGAGAGAGAGAGAGAGAGAGAGAGAGAGAGAGAGAGAGAGAGAGAAATTGAAGACAAGTTTTTTACTCATTTCGTGATTTGTTTGCATCAAAATTCAATAACAAATGAATCATTCGATTTCATTGCCCTTTTAATTGAACAAGGTGCTAGTTGACTAGATAAATTATTTTATTTTTAAGTAAATTAGTTATATTTTATAATGTTTTCTCGCTAGGTTATTTCTAAAAAATATAAAATATTTGTTTGTTAATTAAAAACTGTAATTGTTTTTGAATTTTAATATTTACATGATCATTTTGTAAATTGTTCTTACATGGTTTTATTCGAAGACCACTTGTTATTTTTTGCTAAATTCTAGCTAATATTTTTTATCTACGAATCACAAAATTTTAAAAATTAGCTTGCTTCAAGGATGAGAAAGGAGGTTTGCGCAAACCCTCAAAAACCTCCCTGGTCCTCAAAAATTTTAAAATCCCTGTTTTCTCTTGTTTACAATTATTATTAATTAATAATTATCAAGCAAAGATTCACTGGAATTATTCAGACTTCTAAAGGTAATTCATTTTCTCACAAAATAAATCACCTTGTTAATTTCAAACTGTAATTATTCTCATATTTATAATCTTAACTTGTTCCAAATGCAACTATTTGATATTGGGGATGATGAGCTAATAGCTTTTTTATCTTGTGCGATTCAAAATGAAATCTCAATCTCAAATGTAATATTTTCTAAACTAGGTTATTTAACTGAATTTGAAAATGAATAATTGAAAACTGTATTTTGTACATGAATCATTGTTTTAACTTGATCAAAATAATGTTTTCTGTTAATGCGAATGCTATAAAAAATTGTGCTTGTTTCGTTTAATCAAGCTCGTTTTCAAATGTTCAGAAAAAAATAATTGTTATTTTTCTTGAATTAGAAATTCACCAAGATAGTTTTATTCAATAATTAGTAAAAAGAAAATTATCGTGATATGAAATTCACCTGCAAAATATTCCATGTTACAATTTTATCATAGATCAATTTTTTAACACCTCTACTGAATTATATTTGATTCAAAAACCTTATCTTTGAAGTCTAAATTGTTTGTGCTCGGTACATTGGGGTGAACCTAGTTTTCCTCTCTTTTGCCATTCATGGTTTTGGGCTCTTTTCCCAATCAATTAAAGTATGAATTCAAAAGTTATCATTTAATTACCCTCGTTATAAATTACCCCTTGATGTGGTAAACCCTCCCCTCCCCTGACACATACATAAAGTGATCGAGGTGACCGGTTTGAAGTACCCTCTTCCGGAGCTCTTAAGTGACTTGGGCCTTCCAAAAGGAAGAATATGTAATGATGGTTACGTAATTGCACCGTTGTTTACTAAGATGATTTATTTTTAATTAATTAATCATGGTGGTTCATTTTAAAGGGTGTCCTACACTAGCCCGAATCACGTTATCCAGAATCACGTTATCCCGGATCACGTTATCCCGAATCACGTTATCCCGAATCACGTTAATTCGAATCACGTTATCCCGAATCACGTTAATTCGAATCACGTTATCCCGAATCACGTTATCCCGAATCACGTTAGCCCGAATCATGTGAGCCCGAATCACACGAGCCTGAAGTTCTTGAGGCCAAATTCAATGACCTAACCTAGCCTAACCTAAACTAATCTAAACCAAACTAAACTAAACTAAACTAAATTAATTTCAAGAAAAGTTAATCAACTGAATTTATTTCAATTAATTTTATAAACAATCAACCTAAAAATATTACAAAATAATTTCGGGCTTGTGTGATTCGGGCTAACGTGATTCGGGATAACGTTATTCGGGATAACGTTATTCGGGATAACGTGATTCGGCATAACGTGATTCGGTATAACGTTATTCGAGATAACGTGATTCGGGATAACGTGATTCGGGGTAACGTTATTCGGGATAACGTTATTCGGGATAACGTGATTCGGCATAACGTGATTCGGGATAACGTTATTCGAGATAACGTGATTCGGGATAACGTGATTCTGGATAACGTGATTCGGGCTAGTGAGGTGCTCCGATTTTAAATAACTTGATTTATTTAATATTTGGAAAAATATTCATAAGAAATGCTTGATGAAATTACCTAGTTATTTACCCACCATTTTATACTATTGTAAACTGTAATTATTAGCATGGTAATTATTTGGGCATGTTGAAAGTGCAAGTAAATAATAATTGGATTATACATGGCGTTCTATTTTTCAATTCAGTTTTTATTTAACAAGTTTAATTGGACTGGGGGTCGGCATTGGGCCTAACCCCCCACCCTTCCGAAGTCGAAAGGGTTGCCTATCCCTTATTAAAGTTTTTAATTAATCAATTAATCTTGATAATTCAATACTGTAGTTTGCAATTTATTCACTAATTATACTAGAGCAAAACTCTAACCGTATGATAGCGGGCAGGCTAAAAGAGGAACTCATTTTTGCAACTAGATGCTTTAATTTAAATTTTTTTTTCATAATTTTTGGATTCTTTTTTCAACCTAGGTATATTTTTCATTAGGTTGTAATGATTTCAGGTAAAAATATTCCCAAAATTGTACTAGAAGAAGTAATAAATTGATCAAACTCAAAATTCTTTATTTTAACAAGTTCAAAAGACCTAAATCTTTAGCCAAAAGTAACTAGGTTAACTCCAAAATTAAACTAACGCAAATAATTCTGTTTTATTCTGTTGATTCAAAAAATTTAGTGAGCCTTGCTCAATTAAATGCAATTGCTTAGTAAACAACCCGGTACAATCTAATTGTGAAGGCCACGCCCACCCATGTTCAAATTAGTTATTCCTATTCTGTGATGACAATCATTTTGCTTGTTATTCAGGTAAATACAATATCCATAACTGCGCATGGTGCAAATATTTCCACTGAAATTATTCTGGCACCCATTTACCTAGGAACAAAAATCAAGTTTAAAACCCAATCACCAAGGTAGATTATAAAGAAAACTGACCACAATTCCATTCCTGGGCGCTCCAGTTGCCACGGTGTTTCTAATGTTGTAATTGTCGCCCTCGAGCCACATCCATCCCTGTCCTCCTTGAGAATCGCCGGTGATAACAGTCTGTGCTATATCGACCCTGCTGTTCGGGCCGGTGGCCTTGATCACCTCTTGTACAACATTCCTTGCCACGTTGTTTGTTAATTTAACCTTGTAGCAATCATGAATTTTTATGGCAACCCCGCCCACGTTCGAAATGACCGCATTCCTGACCCCAACTACTGTGGAATTACTGTGGAAAAAATCATCAAGATCATTTTTCTCAATATATTCTATTCAGCATTGATTATAAGATTATCATGTTGAATTTAAAATTACTTACACAATATCGACCGCATTTTTGGCAACATTATCGACCACCAGGTTATCAATTTGAATGGTGTCGACGGTGTCGGCAGTGATGGCGTTCCCATTGATGTGATTCAATACGAGATTCATTAGTCGTATGTTTTGACTCCAGTGGACGTCAATTGCTTTGTCAGTCATTTCAAACACAATGGCGTTTAATATGAAATAGTTTGCGCCCTGAATGTTGACCCTTCCCCTTATGACTGTGTTCTTATGGCACTGGTTGTCGCCCACAATACTGATGTAGCGCTGGTTGTTCTTCACATTTATTGTAAGGTTACCTTGGTAGATAATCGGGTCCAGTCGTATAATATCGCCCTCCCTTGCCTTATCGATTGCATCCTGGACGTCCTGGAGCGTTTTCAGGCCATATGATCTGATCTGGCAATTGTCCTGGTCTCTGTTATTGGTGAAACGTTGGTATACAACTGTCCGGCCCTCTGAGGACATGGCTATGAAGGCCAGAATAGCACAGAATAAGTAATAATTCATTCTTTTGATGAATAAATTTGATTAAAATTCGTGTAAATAAGTGTTGAAATGTTTGCTGAAAATGAGCACAGAATAAGAGGAAAGGGTTTACACTTCAAAACCGGCACAGAATTGCGATTATTCTGAGCGGAAAAAGTGCTGATTGTATGAGAATTCAATACAAACCAAGAATTTTGGCGAATAATTGGCTGAAAAACTGATCCCGAGTTTTGATAAAATACTTGTTTTGAATTCAGAAAAATAAATAATTAATTTAAATGTGTTTTGATTTTACACTTACCTCGATATCACTCATACACATGCAATAGACTATTGCCAATAGTACCGAGAATTTTCATGTTATCATAAGCCTGAGATGAGCAGGATCATTTTCAAAAATAATTTAAAGCAACAACAAAAAGAATAAGCATGGTAAATTAATTAATTCAGGATATGCAGGAAATCTATTTTTGATCATGCTCAATTTGTCGGGTGAATCAGTAGGAACAATTAATTAATAAATTTAAGACCTTGCTCATAACAAGGTGACATTGAAATGACTCAATACATAGTATAAATAGCGAAACACTTTGCATGATATGAATCATTTGATTTCAATTCAATAAATATGATGTTTTTCAGCATTTTTACTGAAGTTACCAAGGTGGTGATCAAGAAAACTATTGTTTATCTATCAAGATTAAATTTAAAGGAATCTTCAATGATGAATAATTGATTAAATATTCAACAATTATCTTGTTAAGTTCAAGGATCAAGTATCAAGATTTAAATTATTGTTAAAAAGAGCTTGGTTATTATCTTGATATTAAAACCAATAAATTAAAAATGAAAAACATGTGTCACTGGTTTTATAATAACAATAATCGGAGTCATTTAATAATTTATAGTTATTTCATTATATTTTTTTCAGGCTTACCCAAGGGGGTAAAGCCCAAAATACCTCCCCTGAGGCTAAAAATTTTGGAAATACCCCCACCCCCTGAAATTTTTTAAGAGAAGCCGACAAAATGGCCTCCGTAGGCGAAAAATTGTGTTTTTAGGTACAAAATTTATCCGGGCTATACACCCCTTAAAATCTTTTTTAAAAAAACTTAGGACCCCCCCCCCCCTAATACCCACTGATCCGAAGAGTTTGTGTAAGTCTGGTTTACGTCAATAGAATTATTTTATTGGGCAAGGTAATTCTACAGAATTAAGAGCAGTTATTCTAATTAAGAAAATAACACTCCTTCACAATTTGAGAGCACTTCTCCCCCGTCATAATGGCGGCGGCGGCGGGTTGGGCGTTGGGGACGTCCGGGAATACGGATGCGTCGCAAACACGCAGTCCATTCATATTCTTCACTCTGAGCTGAGGGTCGACTACTGTGTCCTCCCTTTGTACAGAACCCATACGACAGGTGCCAACCGGGTGGTGGAAGGACTGGGTTAATCTTGTAATTAAACAACTGAGCCCTTCCCTACACTTATACATATAACTGCCGTTACAAGAGGGACAACCCACGCTCTGGAAAGTTGGAAAATTAGTCAATTGAGCCAGGCCAAATTCTGGCATTTCAAATAGATAATAGGTAAACTGGAGAGTGTCTAACATGTCTTGAAAATCTCTTGGATCACCATAGTAGTTTGAATCAATTCTGGGTGCGATGTAAGGACTGTCCGAATGAAGTCGAACTGTGCCCCGACTCCAAAGTCTGACATTACTAAGAACTGTGAGCAATGAACTACTCAAAACGTTCATGGTCAATAACATATTAGGAAAGTTCTTCTCGCGATTCTGTGCAGTATTCAAATAGACTTCAAGAACTGGGTCCGGAGCCAAACGACCCGTATTATTGAAAATACGTTCGTTAAGATTACGAACAGTTAAAGTTTCAGGAGTTTCCTGATCATTTTGATTAGTTAACCTTATCGGAATAGGTAGTGCTGGTCGGTTAATCAGATTATTTCCTACTCCGGGTAAGTTCATTATCACTGGTATTCTGTGTTCTTCCAAATGTTCTTTAATTCCGATTCCAGAAAGCATTAAAAGCTGTGGTGTATTAAATGTTCCTGGTTAAATCAAGGACAAATTATATATTTTGTGCTAAACTACTGATAAAGACCCGGATAATAGTGAAAATCTCTTACCTGCGCTCAGAATGACTTCCTTTTGGGCGTAGACTCTAAAAGAGGTGTCGTTTCTATTGAACTCAACTCCGATAGCAGTCGTGCCGTTGAATAGGACTCTGATTACCAGCGCTCGGGTCACGACATGCAGGTTATTCGGGTGGGGGTTGGGGTCAACATATGCGGTGCCGGTCGAAACTCTGAACCCTCGCGGGTCAATAAATCTTTGAATGATCTGGGTACCCGTTTGATTGGGACCATTAACATCAGTGGACAGGTATCCCAGTTTCTCAAACACATTTTCTACCCTTCTTAAAATCCTGGGTACATTTGGTGTGGACGATATTTGAACAGGGCCACTTGTGCTATGATAGTTCCTATATTTATCTACCAAGAGCATATCTGTATTGTTCTCAGACTTTAAGAAGTAAGGCATCACATCCTTATAACTCCAGCCAACGGCGCCATAACTCCGCTCCCAGTCATCAAATGTTTTTTTATTACCCCGGTTATAAACGATGGCACCCTGAGTTGTGCTGCCACCAATAACCTTGCCCATAAATTCATTGGTACGGCCACCGGGATAGTTGAGCCCAGCTCTTGGAGAAGGCTCTCCATAATATTGCCACTGCACATTAGGTGCTTTCTGATACAAAAAAGGAACAGGCCATAATATGTCGGTCCAAATAGCATCCTGGGCACCTCCTGCCTCCAACAAAAGGACTCTGGTATTTGGATTTTCAGTCAGTCTGTTGGCTACGACACAACCGGCAGCTCCGGCGCCGACAACAACGAAATCATAGCTTTGATTCCATGAATCTCTTTGAGCAGATCTGTTGTGAATGACCTGTCTCTTGGCGATGATCCAGGACACCACAAGCACTCGTATTGAAAGCACAGTAGCCAAGAACATTTTTGGAATTAACTGTATATGAAATTTTCAAATTAGTTTTAACATTTAAGCGTTCAAATTAGTTCCTTGATCCCTATTTTTACCTAGCAAACATCTGTTCCACGATAAATTTTTAAAAAATAAGCTTGATAAATTAATTAAAAACATGTGTCTCTGGTTTTATAATAATAATCGGAGTCATTTAATAATTATATTTTTCGCTATTTAAGGTATTGAACGAACTTTTAAGCACCGTGCTAATTTAACCCTGTAAGTGGCGACAGATTTTCCTGGCTCTGACCATTTGGAGGTGAGGGAGTAGTTGCCTAGGCAACCATTCCCACTCCTCCCGATGATGAGTCATATAAGCGCCGAACAAAGCTCTTTGTCGGACTGTTTGAAGAGTATTGTTGTGCTGTGCAGTTCTCAAGTCTGTAATTTTCAATTGTTTTGAGAAAAATGTTCTTGTTCAACTTTTAAAAGAGTTTAAGTGTATTCCAGTCCTTCACTAAGGGTTTGCTAAAGAAAAACTTTTGACACCATTGGATGTTTGTGTCGACCCTAAACCCAGTCCTACCGCACCCATTGGTGTTACAAATGGACGGCTTTTCTGTCCAACAAAATCAACTCATCTAACGTTCTAAGTGTTACCCGAAGAACAATTGTCTTAAGAAAGGACAGCCAAATAGGAGTCACTCAAAACTTAGGTCGCGCCGGAAGACCCAAAACTCAGAACAGTTGTCCGTTGGAGAGATTATCGAAGTTTCTGAGACTAATCCCGAATCAATAGACAGGTTAGTGATCAGACACACAGCAGAGGAGTCACCAGAAAAAAGCATCAAGGTACTTAAGTTTCTTTTCCCGAATTTTATCAAGTAACTTTGGTGCATCTCTATGAAAAGAGCACCTTGTTTAAATAATGTTATAGCTGATTGTTGATTCATGTCTCTGTCTAACCCCTTTCGAGGTCGACCTTGTTCACCTTGGTCACCTCGCCTGTGTTTACAGGCTCAGACTTTTGGAGACTGGCCGACATCAGCCCATATTTCATGTTTGATATCAGCAAGCTAATTCCAATTGATTATTGATCTGCAATGGTTTTTCTTCATTCCTCATCGTCTAAAAACTTTTGAGGTCGGCCTTGTTCACCTGGGTCACCTAGTTCTTGTGTTAACGAGAATTCCGTTCGATATTCTGAGGTCGTTCGAAGACGACCTGGTATTCCATTTATGAATAGCAAGATCATTTGTGATCTCGGCTTATAAGCAAGGGCTTACATTGATTATCACAAGGGTTGGAACAGTGTGTTTATGAAATACTGAGAACAACCTTGCTCAATGTCCAATTGATCAAGAATGTCCTAACATCAAGCTTATTCCAATATTCGCAAAACCAACAAGCACAATTTTGAAGAGATTATTTGATTACCTAAATCGTATCTATCACAATTGAATTTTATTAGCTAACCAAATATATATTTCAGTGTAATCTGGAATTTAATCCAACAATAAATATATCAATTGTGGGTTTTTACTAAAATTATTAATAATTAATATAAATTAATAAATAAAATAATTAATTAAATAAAACTATGAATTTGAAAAACAATGGAATTAATTCACAGCCAGACTGTCCTCGAGTCAAATGGACGACTGGGGAAGTCATATATCACATTGAAATGTAAGAGAACTATACCTTGGTATTTGCTATTACCTGACAATGTACAGCATTCATCAATTAATATAATTACCTTGTTTAAATAAATGTACCTACCCGAAAAAGAAAATTATAAGTTCTTCAGGCTATGCATGGTCAATACAAATATTCATATTTGCCTGGTATATTTTTGACAATTTCAAAACAAAATTACAGCCTACAAGAACTTGTCATAATTTTATCATGGATAATTTTTTTTGGAATTCAAAGTTATCTTACCAAATCTCACGAAAATGATACCCAAGATTAATACCTAGCTCAAAAATTATTTACTCATCGTTTAGAATTTGCCGTGGTGAGTACTTCCAAAAAACCTATTTTAAGAATTGCCGGGTAACTTTACCTAGTTTATTTACAAATATTACAGCTTGCTAAAATTTAAAAAAAAGTGGGGAACCCCTTCGACAAAAAGAGAGATCAGTTGATTCCTAAGGTAAAAATGATCTTGATCAAAGTGGCAGATTCTGCAAAATAATATAATCCTTAATTTCGTCCAATAATCACCTAGTTTAAAAAGAATAAAACATTTTAAAGTTTATTTTTAAAACATACAGTTTTTAAGTTCAGAGAAAAAATGATCTTGATCACAGTTTCTATTAAATGAGCAAATAATAAAAATCATGAAGTTTTATGCTAAAACAATCTAGATAAAAATTTATTTTTAGAAGATAACCTTAGGCCTCAAGTTTTGGCATAATAGAAAAAATTAGGGCTTGTTATTTATGTTTTACTAGTTGAATTAGAGTCAAT